>JAZGTK010001397.1:0-40704 GCA_036877625.1 Ambastaia sidthimunki
TTTTTTTCAGGCTTTTGGTAACCTCTGGAGTGTGTTCTGGACAGTATCAGGACAATCAAAACAATCATGCTAAAAGTCCTGTAAGCTAATTTGAGATGCCAAATACATGGAAGACCACACATTTACCAATTTTTGGCTTTAAGACTGTTTACCCAATGTTTCCACAGTAACAAAACAAAGTAACAAAAACATTAAAATGTTATTTTGAAAGTTCTAGGAAAGTTTAAAAAGTCCAGTTTTTAGACATCATACTAACGTTATTGCTTGGTTATAAAATTTTTATTCCAAACTTTTTAAGACCAAGATCCCAAGATCGGTCTTGATGGAAGGTAAAATCTACTATACCTAAGAGTTGAAGAGGAAAAGACCAGAGCACAGAAATAAACTCTAGCATGCAAAACAAAACTAGCATGCTGCCAGTGCCCTCATACTCTGACACCTGGAATACTGAAACCTGACACCTGACACAGGGGAACACTGACACCTGTTCTGTTATTTACTATGGACTCCATTTCCCAAAACCCATTGCGTTTCATTATCATAATCATGTTCATCTGTGTCTCATTGTCTCTCTCTGTTTATACCCAGCCTGCTTAATCATACCCTAACCCTAACTGTACAGTACAGCCAGGTCCAACCTTAAGTAGAGCATCAAAGATGCAAAAGCAGCCTACAAGCAGAAAATTTAAGGCCACTTCAGTAATCGGGAGCCCCATCAAGTATTGCAGGGTATCCAACATCTCACAAATTATAAAAGCAGCACAAGTCCAGACATCAGCAGCACCACCGACTTAATCGCAGAAGAATTAAATCACTTCTTTACCTGCTTTGAAGTCAACATGGATAAGACTGTGTCTTAACTGTTATCCACCGACAGTCTGGCCTCTTCTGTGAACACAGCAGAGGTCAGGAAAGCACTCCGTAGTGTCAAAAGGTTTTTTTCAACATCTTCAATCTTTCCCTGTCAGCATGTATCATCCCCAACTACCTTGTGTCTGCTACCATTGTGCCTGTCCCCAAGAGAACAGCTATCAGCAGCCTAAATTATTTTAAACCTGTGGCTCTCATCTTCACTGTGATGAAGTGTTTTAAAAGGTTAGTACTCAGACACATCAAATCATCAATCACAACCCTTGTCACGGGTGGTCTCAAAATGCAAGAGCGAAACAACGTGGAATTCAATCAAAAGTATAATCTACAAAACGAGACAGGCAAACAAGGCATAAACAGGCAGGACAGGCAGAAACATACGAACACCCAACAACTTCAATACCAGACAAAGAAACACTAAACAGGAACCAATTTATAAAACACACTAATTACAAGGACTAATTATAAACAGGTGACACTGATTACACTTAACAGACAGGAAATCCAAATATGGGCATGCACGTGGGAGAAACCAAACAGAGAGTCCAACAAGGGCGTTACACCCCCCTTCCTGGAATAACATCAGTTTAGATACAGAGCTAATAGATCATCTGATGATGCCATCAACACAGCTCTCTACACTGCACTGAATCATCTGGAGCACCCGGTAACATATGTAAGGATACTGTTTGTAGACTTTAGCTCTGCATTTAACACTATCATCTCCAGCACAATGGTCACCAAACTGCTTAATCTGGAAATCAGCTATTAAATTTTTTTGGATAATGGACTTTCTAACAGACCACACTACGACAGTCAGGCTGGAGGACCATTACTCATCCGCCCTGACTCCCAGCACTGGCACCCCACAAAGCTACATGCTGAGTCCTCTGGTTTACAATCTATACACCCATGACTGCACACCAACCCACAGCACTAACACAATAATCAAATTTACAGATGACACCACTGTGGTGGGGTTAATGTCAAATGGAGATGAGTCTGCTTAAAGGGAGGAGGTGGCTGTATTCTCAGAATGGTGCACCAATAACAACCTGACACTCAATTACTCCTAAACAAAAAAGCTCATCATCAATTTCCATAAACAGAAGGAGTAAGACACCAGGGCATCCGCATACTCAATTATATAGACTTGGTTGATATTAGCTTACTCAGAGCAGGTGGTGGTTCGACATTGAAATGTCGTTCTTGCACATGGAAGAATATCCTCAGAAAGGTTGCCCTTAGGAAGACACTATTGGTCCCTCAAAACACGTACCTCCAGACTGAACAGTTTTTACTCATGTGAAAGTGACATGTTTTTGTCAGATATGGTAACCCATACCCGAAATGTGACCTCTGCATTTAACTCATCACTGGTGAGGAGTGGGCAGCTATCACTGCAGTGCCCGGGGAGCAATCGGGGGTTAGGTGCCTTGCTTAAGGGCACTTCAGTTGCTACCTGCCGGCATTGGAATTGAACCAGCAACCTACTGATTACAAGCCTGACTTACTAACCAGTAGGCCACAACTGCCCCTTAAATATGCTTAAACAACTGCCATTGTGGTACTGAACTCCAGTTAATGAGAGGCATATCACTCAATCCAAGCTTCAGATATGATATTACTAAGAACTTTACACTCACCATATTGACACCACATCATATGATATATACATATATTTTTTTAGATATTTTATGTTTATTTAACATATCTGGCTACATTTGCACTATCTTTACTTCTGATCCTATTCCAGTGTTTACATTTGTTTACATTTACATTTGTGTGTGTGCACTTTAATAAGAGTCAAAATTTTGTTGTACAGCTGTACAATGACAATAAAAGTGATCTATTCTATTTACCATAAGTATTAAGACTATAAAGAAAACGTCTCAGGTTATGTATGTAAACCTGGTTCCCTAAGGGAACGAGACTCTGCATTGAAACGCTATGGAAATGCCTCCAGTGTAACCACACTCTGAATCATGTGTGAAAAGAGTCCAAAAGGGGGCCGATACATCACAGACGGGGGGGCCGTCATTACCAGGAACCTCAAAAGCACGTGCGCTGAGCACAGCGGTAGCTTCGGAAAGGAATGAAGGAAGCGCACGCAAGAATGACAGAAGTATGGCCTAGAGATGCAGCATCTTGTTGCCTTAGGGAACCAGGGTTACATACATAACCTGAGATGTTCCCTTTCAGAACTCGAGCTGCGTCGCTATGGGAACGAATATTGCAATTACGCCATACTGAGAAATCCCTACCCTGTGTGAATGAGCACAACTAGGGCACGAGGACAGAGGAGCCGGGAGTGGCTCGTATATTGAGGTCATAGAACCTCACAAAGGTCAGGGGATTGGCCATCCTGCAGCGTCGCAAATGTCCTGAATTGTGACACCTGCAGAGAAGGCCTTAGTGGCCGCCATACCCCAGGTAGAGGAGCCTTGATCCTCAAAGGTGGGGGAAGACCAGAGGACTCATAGGAGATACCGATAGCATCCACAATCCAGCGACTAAGGGTCCGCTTGGTAGCAGGCAGACTTCTCTTAGAGAGACAAAAACAATGGTGCTTCCACTGGACACACACAATTAAGCTTCTGCTGGTCGTTCTCCCGAAAGGGAAAAGGACAGAAGGCCTCAAGCACGACCGGCCATAGTGTAGAGGATGGAACTTTAGAAACATACCCCACTCGAGGGTAGAAAAAGGCTTTGGCCAGACCGGGCGCAAAGTCTAAATAAGTAGGGGCCAATAAGGGGGCCTGAAGATCCTCAGAGAGGGGATAGCCAATAAGAAGGCCTTCTTGGCCGAAAGAAGGTGATCAGAGATCTCTTCTATAGGCTCGAAAGGAGGAGCACAGAGAGCCTCTAATACTACAGCCAGGTCCCACAGGGGAACACGAGATCACACCTGGGGCCTCAGTGCACTGCGAACGAAACGTGTACCAAGGGGATACCCACAGCTTCCAAAGATCTGGGTGGGGGTGGACAAATGTGCCCCCTGCCTGAGAGAGGAGATCCCTCCTGATGGAGATCCTCCAAGGACAGCCATCGAGAAGATACTCGGAGAACCATACTCGGCTCGGCCAGAACGGGGCTACTAACAGCAAAGAAATTCATCCAGCTCCACTCATCCGTTCTGGCGTATTCGCGTCCTGGCATATTCTTTTCAGAACTCCTGGGAGCAGAGCGATTGGGGGAAAAGTGTACAGATGAAGCCTTGGCCAAGTCTGTACCATGGTGGATCTGGAGTCAGAGAGAACCAAAGGGGACACTGCGCTGTCTCTCGAGAGGCAAAGAGGTCCACTTGGGCTTGCCCAAAGATTCTCCATATCTGCTTCACCACCTCTGTGGTCCCCGGGCCTCTGCCCCTGTCTCAACAGGATATCTCCTAATTGTAGCTATTGGATAGCTCCCAAATTGTAATGTCCAGAGATGTGAGCTGCTCTCAGCGAGAGGAGCTTCCCCTGGGACCACACAAGGATCTGTTGCGCCAGCCTGTAAAGGGGGCGCGAGCGCAGACCTCCTTGGTGGTTGATGTTAATGTTTGACAAACAGGTTGATGTTTGTCAGTGCGAACCAACACATCGCGGTCTCTTAGGTTTGGGAGGAAATGTTTCAAAGCTAGAAACACTGCCAGCATTTCCAGGCAGTTGATGTGCCAAGTAAGATGGCAACCTCCCCACAGACCATGAGGAATGCATCTGTCGCTAGCGTTACCTGGCGACAAACAGCTCCCAGCACCAGACCCTGAAAAAGGAACCAAGGTTTCCTCCACATGTCTAAGGCACGTAGGCAGCACCGCGTGACCTTTGTCATGCGGAACGGACTTCCCCTCGGAAAAACCCCTTGGTCTTGAGCCACCACTGTAGGGGTGTCATGTACAGCAGGCCAAAAGGAATTACGTTGGATGCAGCTGCCATCAGGCCCAGCAGTTGCTGAAACTGCTTTACACGACAGTGTAGTCGTGTAAAGCCGTTCTCTGGGCTGGAGAAAGCACACTCTTCTTGGTGTTCAGTCTGAACCCCAATTCTTCCATGTGGGCAAGAACGACATCTCAATGTCGAACCACCAACTGCTCTGAGTGAGCTAATATCAACCAAGTCTATATAATTAAGTATGCGGATGCCCTGGTGTCGCAGGGGAGCCAGAGCTTCATCCACACACTTCGTGAAAATGCGGGGTGAGAGTGCAAGGCCAAATGAAAGAACCTGATACTGGTAAGCTTTGCCCCTGAAAGCAAACCTCAGGAACTTCCTGTGTTGAGGAAAGATAGGGATGTGAAAGTAATGTGAAAGTATATCTTTCAGATCTATCATAACAAACCAGTCCTCGGACTTGATTTGAGACACGACCTGTTTTGCAGTGAGCATCTTGAACTTCAGTTTCATGACTAAGTGGTTCAGGAGACGCAGATCTAAAATGGGATGCAACCCCCCCATCCTTCTTCGTAACAATGAAGTAGCGGCCGTAGAGCCCGGACTCTCTGGATTGAGGAGGGACCACCTCAATGGCCTTCTTCCTCAAGAGAGTGTTTACTTCTCGTTCCATAACCAGAGCCTGCGCAGGGAAGAACCCTGCCGAAAGTAGGCGGGCAAGAACCAAACTGGATTCTGTAACTCTGTTGTATAGTGCGCAGGGGACACGTCTGGCAGTACTTTCCACGCCGCCAGATGGTCCCTTAAAGAAACCAGTCTCTCAAGACTGGCTTCTGGTATATTTAGAGTGAGTAGACCGGTGTCCTGTAACAGAAACCTGGCAGGGAGCCTCCGATCTAATCTTTCTAGGGACCTCTGTGGACGTAGCGAGCCCCCCAGGTCCGCAACATCTACTGGTGGAAACTGGAGAAAATGCTCGCTTGAGACCGCTGTACCCTGAAACACCAGAGGGCACTGAGGAGAGACAGGCACCGTATGATGAGGTGTACACCGCTGCTCCCCAAATGGGACTGCCCTCTGATGTTTTGACATGCAATTGTCAGGACCTCTTGGTCAAAGTCCTCTTAGAGATCAAGACGGTCCTCAGATCCAGTGTAGACTTTGACCCAGACTTCTGTGTGTCCCTATGTGAGGAGCTTGTACATGGCTGGGGCTGCTAGAGCTCTCATGAGATTGAGAGCGGCGAGGGGGGAACCACTGAATGCCTCCACTTGCCTACGGGCCTCCTGAAACCTGTCGACAACCGCGTTAACCGAGTTGCCGAACAGGCCAAAAGGCACCAGCGGGGCATCCAGGAGGAAGACCCTGACCTTATCTTTCTTTGGGACAGGGTCAACCATAAGTGTCTCTCTGCTGCCACCAAGGCTGCCATAGACCTGCCAATGGCACGGGCGGTCTTCTTGGTGGCACGTAGAGACAGGTCAGCGGTCTTCCTGAGCTCAAGCACGTCCTCAGACATAATGCCTTTACCCTCATCAATCTCTTTAGGCAGGTCTGCTTGGTATGCCTGCAGCACCACCATGGTGTGCAGGCACGCACCAGCCTGACCTGCTGCCGTGTACCCTTCAAACATGATGCCGCATCGGGAGACAGATAGCTGGCTAACGTCCGCTCTATGCGACATCGCCATAGTGGTTAGCAGCGAGGCTAAAGATACGAGCCGAGTATGGTTTCCCCTATGACCTCGACACCCCAGTGTGGAGATCTGGGAAAAACGGTAGGCTCCGGTGTGGAGGCAGGGACTGGCTGCGCAGGAAGCGTTCATCTAACAAACTCCTTTGCAGCTTAGTCTGTTGCTTGGCGGGCCGATCAATATTTAGCTTAGCCACAGCACGAGTAACAACCTCCAACAGCTCCTCATATTGGGGGGACACAGAGGACAGAGGACATCAACGCTCTGCACATCCACTTCATCAGTTGATAAGAGGTGGAGAGTCGAGCCCTCCCCCTGGGGGGAAGAAACCGCAGAGCGGGCTTCCGAACCCAGGGAGACAGCGGAGGATCTGGCGGGTGAGGAACGAGATAGGGACTGGCCCATCTCAATTCCCTCTGTCAGATCCATCTGCAAACCCCATGAGTGCAGTCGCCACTCTGCCTCAGCAAAAGGAACGCTAGTGAAGGCAAATGTAGAGAATATACACATTTTATACACATTTTTGACTGCTTTTCTGTCAGAGTCAGCTTCTTCATCTTTATCTTGGGTTCATGTGTGTTGTCATTGAATGCAAGACTCAGACTGCAGAAGCAATGAACAGAACTGATACAACAAATTTCTCTGCTTTTAATGTGTGAACAAATAATGTATCGGTCTGCATGTTTTCAGTAAATAGGCTTGCGGATGATTATACATGCATACTCTGCTTAATTCAAACATTTGATAAGCCAAAAAGTGTTAATAGATTACAGATATACTTGCAAACGATAGCATCATGTAAAACAGTGTGTTTTCTTCAATTCTATGTTTTCTTTATAAATTCCCTGACAAGTCATATGCCACAAGTATTTTACCCGGCACTGGCAACAGTTTGAAATTGCATTGGTTTTCTTTGTCTGCCCATCTATTTTCCCAAACACTAAATATTTTCATACAACAGTTCAACAGCAGACAAAAAAATCTGTGTCTATCGATGTTTACAAAAAGGTAGGGTTAGGTGATATGTCTATGGAAAGTCCCCACAAAGCATAGAAACCTAATGTGTTTGTGTGTGTCAACTTTGATGTCTCTTTATGGGTGCGTTGTTAACAGCCAAGAGCCCATTAAGCACTCTTTTAAGGTATCTACTAAAAATTCGAAGACAGGAAAGCATTTAGTACACAATAAATGAGCCCGCTGCTCTTTAAAAATAATTTCTCTGCATCAATCTTTCTGCTAGGAGCTGAGGTTGCAATCAAGCTAATTTAGCTTGACATGGCCCTAATTAGCTGGGTCTTCTCCTTTTGAGGAGGACATTTTAGCGTAAACACAGGGAAAACTGAGGACTCACCACTTCATCCCCTCGCTTATGAGGAGCTCCACAGCCCCCACATCCTATGGAAAGTATGGAACTATGGAAAAGGCTGTTCTTGTCTCATATTTTGAGTCCCACGTTGCATACTGTAACTATTTTTCCATTGTGGGCCAGGTTATAAGAATGTTAGTCGCTTATCTCTCACCCAATGCTGTGTCATCCCTCAAAGCCCTGATGTTCCCTACCAAGCCTTGTCGCATGACATCCTCTCAGGTTTATATGGTGGCATGTTGGGCTGGTGCATGCCTGCATACTATGGCCATTTTTGCAGACATCCCAGACCCACGTTATCAGAGATTTATATGAGGCTGGTAAGGTTGGGCCCGACGACATCAACAAGTTACGTCAGGCCACAGACCTTTGTTTCTGGGCCACTAAGGAGAAAGCCAGTGCCATCGGCCACTCCATAGAAGCTTTGGTAGTTACAGAGAAACACTTATGGCTAAACCTTTCATGCTTTAAGAAGATGGGCAAGACTTTCCTCCCTGATGCCCCAATCTTGTCTTCTGGTCTCTTTAGTGATGCTGTTAATTTAGTTGTTGATAGGTTTTACATTTAGGCATTTACATTTAGCCATTTAGCGGACACTTTTATCCAAAGCAACTTACAAGGTGAGGAAAACAATGAAGCATTAAATCATAAGGCAGCAATAGCATTAGCTATACACAATTACCATTACCAAGGTTACAACATTTCAATTCTTGTTAAAGACAATACCTGTTTTTCATAATTCATACTTGTGTCAGGTATTCATGCAAGAGATTTGTTTTCAGCTGTTTCTTGATCATACTAAGGGATGCAGCAGACCGAAAAGTTGAAAGATCATTTCAAACACTGATTGTGAAGGGATTGTGAAGATAAACCTGCAAAGCGATTGTGTGCCCTTTTGAAGAGGGTATTACAAGGGTATTACGTATGTTCACTGACCAGGGGGAACTGGATGGGGTGTAGATGTGAAGTTTGTAAAGGTAAGTTGATGCGGAGCCATTAGTAGTTTTGTATGCATGGAGGAAAGACTTGAATTGCATGAAGACAAGTTGAACTGCTACGTTCTAAATCAGTTGTTTGAGTGCTCGTGCTGGAAGACCAGTTAGCAGAGCACTACAGTAGTCCAGCCTAGAATTAACAAGGGCCTGGACAAGGAGCTGTGTTGCATGTTCAGTGAGATAAGACCTGATTTTCATTATGTTGCAAATCTACATGCGTGTGTTGTCTTGGCAATGTGGTCAGAGAATGACAGCTGGTCATCAAAGACCACGCAGAGGTTTCTGGCTGTACTTGTTGATGTTAAGGTTGTAGAACCTAATTGGACTGTTAAATTGTGCAGTAGGGTGGCCTGAAAGAACAAGGAGCTCAGTCTTGGCTAGGTTCAGTTGAAGATGCTGTTTTCTCATCCAAACCGAGATGTTTAAACTGATATGCGTGCCCAACTGTGTGATAATCAGGGTGGAAGGAGAAGATGATCTGAGTGTTGTTGGCATAGCAGTGATAGAAGAAGATGCTACTGTATAATAGGACCTAATGATGTAGTGTAAATGGAGAACAAGTGGTTCAAGGACTTATCCTTAAGGGACCCCCGTGATGATATGATGTGGCTTGGACAGCTCACCTCTTCACAACACCCTAAAAGATCTATTAGAGAGGTAGGACTGAAACTGAAACACTGGTGTGCAGTTCCTTTGATTCCCAGTGAGGAAAGAGTAGTAAGAAGGATCTGGTAATTTACAGTGTCATAGGATCTAGTGACATAAGTACACAGGATTTTCTGCCCTCAAGGCTTCTGTGACAGACAGCAGCATAGTCTTTGTGGAGTGGTTGGTCTTAAAGCCTTACTGCTTGTCGTTAAGCCGGTTGTTCTGGGAGAAGAAAGACATCTGGTTGAAAACAGCTCATTCAAGGGTTTCGCTATGAACACATAAGAAACAGTCTGCTCACAAACAACATTGTGCTGTTGCAACAACTGTGCCCATGAGTTATTCATCAATATAATAATGAAGCAAATTGAGGGTTAAATCAATGAAAAGGTGTTATTTAAAACACCTTAAAAAAACATTTAATTCAGGGAATAGTTAAATCAGTTCAAAGGAAAACACAAATAAATAATCGTAATTAAATATACATATTGTGTAGTACCTGATCACCTGGAATGATGACAATAATTGGCTTATGCATCCAACTTATGCATACTCCAGCGAGTTCATAAGCTCTCTTATCTGATGTTGGAAACGTTATTTTCCTGGTCTTGAAAAACAGTGTTTCTCTGCTTAAACAGGACTTTAGAGCATGTAGCAAGATTGAACATTCACCTTAAGCAATCACCTTAATCAAAGGGGCACAACTTACATTTACATTTATTCATCTGGCAGACTTACAGTGAATAAGGTATACATTTTATTAGTACTAGTGTTCCCTGGGATCGAACCCACAACCTTTGCGCTGCTAACGCAATGCTCTACCAGTTGAGTTACAGGAACACCTGTTAAACTTAAAGTGACTATTCTATTTGTATAGAAATTGGACACTTGCATTGAGCTTTAGTTCAGAGTATGAGTAGAAGATAGTTCTGAGTGGTTCAGATATGTGATGTAGTTTGTTGACCTCTGGATATCAACAAAGTTAGTTTAAGAAAACTCCAGAGTCTGTCTCAAACGGATTGAGCCACAAGTTACAACCCACCCCAGGGCCAGGTGCCAGGGCCAAAGAGGAAGCAAGTGGAACAAGAAGAACAGGAAAAGCAGGAAAGACAAAAAAAAGTGACATGTTTTGTCAGATATGGTAACCCATACCCGAAATGTGACCTCTGCATTTAACCCATCACTGGTGAGGAGTGAACACACACTGCAAGTCGTGAACACACACACACCCGGAGCAGTGGGCAACTATCACTGCAGCGCCCGGGGAGCAATCAGGGTTTAGGTGCCTTGCTCAAGGGCATTTCAGTTGCTACCTGCTGACGCTGGAATCGAACCGGCAACCTACTGATTACAAGCCTGACTCACTAACCAGTAACCACAACTGCCCTCAAAAACAAGAAAAGACTGTTGGTGGTCATTTTTAACTTCAACCAATAGGTAAATAGTAGGTAAAAATCAACCAATAGTCTCACTTAACAACTTATTTGCATCTTTTATGGCCGCATGGCACATTTACAAATAATTCTCCAGGTTATAGTAAAAAGACTATCATGCCTGTTATGGTTACACAACATATATAGTCTGATGGGAAATAAGACGACGATCTGTTAAATACTAAATATGAAATAAGTTGTGATTCATCATAACACATGAGTACAAGCAGAACATCAAGTCAAACTTGCTTATCCAAGATACATTAAGATACATTTAAGATACAGTTAAGACACATAGTATGGGAGCCAGAATATAAACAGGAATATAAACAAATATCTAGAGTTTAGGACTGTTTAGCTGTGACCACATAATGAGAAAGCCCCTTCCTTGGTGTATTAAAATATTCTTGGTCTTTCTTGGGCCATGTGAGGAAAAGCTGGCCTCCAGACACTTTGGAGCCTGGGGTCTTTCACCCCCATGCAGGTTTTGGGAGTCTTAAGTGAAGCTGGTATTTAACAATCCATAACTGATTAATCAATTTAGACACTATAGACATGTCTTCAGACGTTTCCATTTGGGTAAGAAACTTTTGCAAAACACTTAAACGAAAACAAAAACACATTTTTCAAATGTATCTGGATAAATGTTATTTAATGGTTTGGTTATTTGATTATTTAATGGTTATTTAGATGTTAATCAGGAGTGGAAGTCACCAGATAAATGTCTTCTTTTTTAGTGCAAGATGTCACTTTGTACATGAACTGCATACATCAAATGTCAAATCAAACAGAAATAATAATTTGTATAAATAATGTTATGATAAGTCAGTGAATCACAAACTGAATAATATTAACAGCTCTCTTAAGTCCCTTAAAGAATAAGGAGAAAGCTAAATATAGATATACTATACAGCCGAATTTAAGGCTCTGTAGTTTGGAAAACTTCTCTGACCTTGTTGGCTCAGGTTTCTTTGGTCAGTGCTCTTGACCCATTTTAAGAAAAAGTGGTCCCTGACTTCAACGGTCTGGTTCAAGGAAACTTGAGAGAGCCTTACCCCTGGTGATGTCATCTGCTGGGGTTTGCTGCAAGTCTACCCACCGCCAAGCAGGACAAGATTCTGACAAGAACCTCTCAAGCACAGTTGTACAATCTGTCCACAGAATTGTCCATTAAATAGTAAGACTGATCTCATTCTTCAGAAATTTCAATAACTGCGCTTCCGCTAATGCTGCACAGAGTTCCAAGCGAGACATTGACTGTTGCCTCTTAGAAGCGACTTAAGATATGGCCATCACAAATGAGACATAAATGACCTGCATACTTTGTTAAGTAAGATACTGCCCCTATATGCATGTTCCGATGCGTCGCAGAACACATGGAAATGTTACCTCCATTGTACATCACTAATACATGACAAGTAACAATGAGGAAACGTCACAATGCTGGGATGTTCCAACTCTCCCATGCATACCAGGCAGCTTGCAGACCTGGAGGCAAGTTTGGGTCATCCAAATCACTCCCAATGTTTGTTGAACAGGTAAAGGGCACAATGAAGCCCAAGGAGTTACACTGTGTTGTGAGCTTGATAAGCTGCTCTCATTGTTAGTGTCTCATGTTCAATAGGACGACACTGATATCCTAGTGTATCAGTAGCACAATTCCATCTGAGACCAAAAGTTGATTCCATTAGATCAAACCTGTTGTGCTCTCTATCCCCCACATCATAATTTCTCTCTGTAGGTGTCAAACGATGTGACAGGAAGGCACAAGGATGAAGCTTGCTGTCCGCTCCTTGTTGTGAGAGATTGCCTACCACAACCCCATATGAGGCATCCACCTCAACCACAAAGGAGTTTTCAGGATCGGGAATAGTTAGAATAGGAGCAGAGGTGAAGCGGGCATAGTCTGCCACACTACGTTTGCCTTGCTGGTCTTTTTGAGGCCTCCTGACCTTGTGATTAAAGACCTGTATGAACTCCTCCACAAAGGCTAAGTAGCTGGTACAAAAAGAACTGTGGGCTTCCCAGCTGGCTGTGGCCAGAGAGGAAAGTGATTATGTAAGCAATTTTGGTCCTGTCTGAGTCCAAAAACAGGCAGTTTTAGAAACATCCAATACCGAACAATCAGAAGATGACTAGGGCCTAGTCATGGCAAGATAAACACTGAGCAGAGAACTGAGGGATAGGGTAACCTAAATACATACACAGAAACCCAGGCACAGGTGAAAACAACTTAATTACAGACACAGAAAAAAGAACTAACAAAAACTCAAGGGGCAAGGTAATTAATCAGTAATTCATCAGTCTGAACTTACCTTCATTAATAAAGATTACCCTATCTACTATCTTTGTCTCCGTTCTGTAGTTATGTAGTGCAACACATATAAACAGAAGTATCAGCTTTATTTTACTACGAATGGAAAAGATGAGTAATATAAAGAATGTTGGTGGCTATACCCCAAGTAATAAACATGATGAACCAATAACTATACAGATTGCAAAACTGCGACTGTGATGATTTAGGGCAAGAAATATTGACAACAGTATACAGAAACACAGTTTATCAGAAAGTTATAATATAAGCTTACTTTGTCAGTAACTTGCACGTACGAATGCCGCACATGAGTAGACGCACCGCAGAACTCTGACAGCACTCTTTGCATAACAGAGAATATCTCACATACGTCAAAATCTAATCTGCGCTAAAACTACACAATACATCCTACATAACACTGGGCATTAACGGAAATAAATAGTGAATGTTAAAAATACAGCATAAAGAATTTATAACAATTAGTGTTGACGTACAACACAGAAGGAGGTAATAAATAAGGGTTTACTTGTTGACTTTGATTAAGTCATAAATCAGCAAATGTCCCACAGCAGGGGTTAGAGACACCAAAGGCTGATAGGAACTCTGTAAACAACTGTATTTACAGTTCTATTTAGCTGGTGTTGCTATTTAATTTAGTTTCAAACTATGATAAGCACACAAACACACACATACAGACACATATCTATATATATTTAAAAATATACAAATAAAACAATGACTTAAAATTACTTTCCCACAGGGGTCACACATGTTAATTTTACACATACAGTGAAAGCAGCACAGTGGTCGGCCCATATAGTGTGAGTGAATCAGTTAGTGATGGGTCGTTCTTGAACGATTCGTTCATTTTGAACAAATCTTTAATGTGACTCGTAAAGAACGAGTCGTCTCGGAGAGTGATTCTTTCAGTCGCGTATGCGCAACATCCTATAGGTGCTGTACTGGAATTAGTTCACCTGTTTCGAGTGACTGCATTGGTTTTAGCTTATGGGGCTGTCACGTGATGAATGAACGACTCAAACCCGAAGACTCGAGAGATGAACTAATCAATTCTCTTTCTGGCTCAGACTGCATTGGTTACGCTTATGGGGCTGTTAGTGATGAACAGACGATGAACTTAAACCCGAAGACTTGTCAGATAAAAGGTGAGGTGAGCTAATCATAGACTAAAGATCCAGATAAACAATGAATTAATGTTTTCTGTTTCTTATAGCATTAGTTTTGTCTTGTTTGTAGTGCGATTAACGATTGCGTTAGTAGTAGATGTGTTAGGAAAGTAACACGTAACATTTTAATTATATTTTGCTAAAATTAACGAAATGAACGAAGTGACTCAAAAAAGATTCATTCATTTTGCTGAATGAGACTCAAAGGTCAGAGTCGGTAAAATGATCCGAACGATGATTCCCATCACTAGAATCAATCGTGAGCTTTTTGTGCTTGTTGCTGGCAACACCACACACCTGAATGTATCAATTTCATTCATTGCACTTGAAACTTATTTTCCTTTAAACTTTAATACACTCGCTTATGCAAACACTTTAGCCTTATTACAAGTGAGTGAGAATCTATAGCTAACCTTCAATCTGCTCGGTTTAAATTATTGTCAAGAAATAGTTATAAATATACTTTAAATACACTATAAAAGTTTTATAATGCATTTTAAGTATTATTAACCAAGTATTATTAACTATGCATTTAGTACTTTAACTATAAATATAATTTTAAACTAAAAAACATTTTAATGTATACATTTATTATTAATGCCTTATTATTAATACCTATGTTTTAGTAAACAACGCAACTGTGTTTAATCAAGAGTTCACAGTACTTACAGTAGTCGCAGCTGAAAACATATTGCTCAAATCAACCCTTTGCAGTATTTTTTCTACTACAAAATGTATATTTTTGCACCCTTTTAATGAAAGCACTTTAAGTCAGTTCACATTGTTCCTGTTTTACAGAGTGTCCTGTTTGATGGAGTGTGATGGAGATGAGTGTAAGAGGCATCTGTCTATAATAGCCAATCAGAACGAAAACAAGTTTTACAGTTCTGCATATACCTTTAAAAAAAAAAAAACTGTTCTGAAGGATACAATAGCACATTAAAGGGGTATATGCTAAATGCACTGCACAGCAAATAACTGCTTGATCAGTTCAGGGCAATACATATTGTTCCCTCTATTAGTCCATTCAGCCAAGAGGAAAAGAGAAAACGGAGGGAGAGGTGAGAATTCAAATTCACATAACAACATGGAAGTGTCTAGCACAACGTATCTGGTTTATGTAATTTTTTTTAAGTGTGAAATTAATGTACAATGTTTCATATATGAAATTACAGAAAACCAAAATTAGTTTATAATAGATTATTGGAAGGGGGACAAGTCAGTCCAGACAAGGTGAAGCCGGAGGAGTAGAATCCTGAGGCGAGGGATGGTCGACGACAGACCGGGGCGAGGCTAGAGGGACAATGGAGCCAGGTCGAGCTAGTGGACTGACGGGACCAGGTGGAGATGAGGATGCTAGGTGGCAAGGTGGAGCTGCAGGGTCAGAGGGCAGAGGCAGAGTCCAGGATTCAGAGACTGATGGCGATGACAAGGGATCCTCCAGCCACGGTGCTGATGGTAGCTGGCAGCCCTGCAGCTCAGCCACTGCACTGATGGTGGGCTGAGGGTGAGCGAAGGGACTGTCGACTGACAACGGCAGTGTGGCTGTTTCAGCATGGCAGACATTTTCAGGACATTTTCATTTACATGAACGGGAGGGTGGGTGGGAAATCTTGATCAAACATGGTAACAGCAGGAAAACAGTACATGGGGCCCAGTGGTGGCTCACCCTCAACGCTCGTGCAGTGTGTGTAGCCTCCCTCGTCTTGGTCATCCACCTTATGCTCCACCACCAGCTCACGCACCTGGTCTGACGGCACTGGCTCGGGTTCCCGGACGACCCTCAGCTCTGTCGCACATTCTTGCGATGGCTCGTCGGTCGCCAGAAACTCAGACTCTCCGTCAGATGTACACTCGGGCTGTGGCTCTGCACTTTCGGATGATGGAGGGCTGGGCACTGGGTCAGGAGTGGGACTGTCGACAGCACCCACTCAACAAAAGCCAGAAGGCTCTCTCGAGGACCTTCTCCAGACAGCTGTGCTTTTGTGGTATCGTTGAGCTTGTTGTGGTAGAAAAAAACAGCGGGTAGTCCTGGAAGTACGTGAATTCAGACAGGGCTAGAAATTCCTCTGTGTAGTCCTCGAGAGAGCGCTCCCCCTGCTCCAGCAGGAGGATACGAAACGATGGGTTGTTGAAATTCATGAACACAGAACAAAAACACTGAACAGAACAAAACAAAAGCAGAATTATACACGCCGCTACTTTTTTGGTCGGTTATTCTGTCATGAATGCACTCACAATACAGGCATGAACAAGGTAGAATACAAATAAAATGTGTTTAATCTAAATAATCCACAAGCAATGCAAAATATCAAGGCATAAGCAGGCATGGAACAAAGAACACACAATGAAACTTCAACAACCGACCAACGTGGACTGAACATGAAACAGCTTATAAAGACAAACCAATCAACATTAATTACAAACAGGTGGGACTAATCAGACAGGACAAAAACAGAAACTCCAAATATGGTCACAAACATGGGACAAACCAACATGACAGTCCAGACAGGGGTGTTACAACAACCTTTAATGGAGAAATAAGTGGAGTATTGTTTGGGGGGTATTCAGAGATACAAAGTACTCCAAATACATCAATATACCAAGAGTAAACAATTGGCTATGTTATTTACAATGATAATCTGCTTTCTTTACGATCATTTGGAGGTAGCATGTGTTTCATAAATATATCATATGTATCTATTATACCTATGCACATGCCTCTAAGTTAAAGACACTGTCTGATAAATTATATTTTGATGTAATTTGTCAAGCAAACACACTTACACTAACACAATCTTCCAAAATGTTTGTGTAAAATGTTTTTTGGACATACTACCAAGGTTTTTTTTAAGTATGTTGGAGCACTAAGTACTCATACTGTAATCATTTAGTACCATATGGTATTATCTGATACTCTAGTAATTTGTGTAAGGGTAATCATAATATAACAATATTCTTTATTACATGGACAGTTTCAAACTTGAATGTTGAGCATTCTGTGTTAATGCGGCAGGTTGTCTAGTAGCTTCAAAGAACCTAGCGTAGAAAGGTCAACTTTAATACTAGAGGGACAAATGTAATTATATTATTATTAATAATAAATTATTAATCATTGGTGTCTTTCATCATATTCCGTTCCCTCCATTTTGAAAGCAATGAATAAGTCTGTGTGTTACAGTCATTTACAAAGGGTAAGAACACCTCTTATTTGTGGGGAAGTTCTTCTAATTCTAATTCTTGGCCTCTATGACCTGCATAGAATACCAGTCAAACTTTGGACAGACTTGACTGAGTTTATGTTTCTGTGAAAGGAACATAATTTTATTTAATAAACATTATTTTTATTTTTAAACATTATTTTATTTAATAAAATATACTATTAACATGTGAAACATGTCACTTTAATTTTCATGCATTCCATGCAAATTTAGTTTTCCTCTTTTTATATCTTTACAAGTCTAAAATTTATTCCTGTAAAGTTGCTTTGCAACAATGCAAAATTTGGAAAGGCACTATATACATTTCATTTGAACTGAACTTTGATGTGGCCCAATACAGCAGGAATCACATATTTACAAACACATTTTTATATAATTTAACATCAGTTTTGCTGTGGCACTTCATTCTGTAGCCTTTGACCTTTTTCTCAATGTGCAAGCAAGTCACCAATTTACACAACAATAAAACTCAGCTCACATCCACTTGGTTTTAAGTCCCAACCAAGAGCCACAAAGTAGCCCATTTAAAGCAGCAGATTAGATTTTTTTCCAGGGTAAACATAAGAGCACTCTTTGTGAGGAAGCTGAAAGTGATAGATGGTGGTGGCACAGCGCAGCGGTACCCACGTGGGGTTTGGCACCATCATCTGTTTTCATTTATCCAAAGATTTGCTGAAGAGATCTGCAGCATTGTTGCACCGAATACGTGAGAAGATGCTTCCTGGAATTATGCAGGGGTAACTTTCTCTGCTTTATACACCCTTAATATTGTATTTCATTAGACATATATTGTATCTTTGTGTGTGTTTACAGACAAACTCATTTCTAGCACTCTTTGGCAATGCACCAGTGAAACTCAACAAATGCATCTGCAAACCATACATGGGAAACCAAACTCCAATTCAGATACTTTTTCTACTGCTTTCCTTCACTATAGGCTGGCCAAAAGAACTGCTATATTTATATATTTGTATAAATATATTTGTAAGAAGAAAATGGATAGAATTTATTAGTAAAGAGCAAAATTTAGGATTAAACCTTGTGTAATTTTGTGTCAGTAAACAAGGTTGATATGAAGAAAAATTAAATCACCTGCAAGTGCAGCTCTTTAATAATTCATCACACATTTGCATGTAAAACAATCTTAAAATACAGCACACACTATTTGTACAACATGTACAAAGCTTAACCTGTGCAAAGTGTAAAACATAAAAAATAGCGTTGCATTTGCTGGGGTCTTTTGTACAGGTAGTACAGTCCAAACCTTAAGACCTCTGCCAGTTCAAACCTCAAGACCTCTGCCAGTCCAAACCTCAAGACCTCTGCCAGTTCAAACCTCAAGACCTCTGCCAATTTTAGGTGTAAATTGATGATATTTAAGAATCAGCTCGCAGAAACATACAGAACACATAGATTTAATGCTGCTGCAATTGCAAAGGCAATTCTGTTCTGAAACTCTTACCGAGTGTTTCTGAGCCAGGAAAGAAATATTAACATGCATTTCTCCAAATAACTGATGCATGGTAAAGTAAAATGTATACTGTAGTCTGTCATTTGTCAAAACCTGAATGTGTTTACCTCACACTACAAACCCGTGGGTTTTGCAATGTGCATAAGTCATTTTGGCTAAAATCTTTGTATTGAAAAAATTAAATTCTTTTATTATGTTGCTTTCAAAAATATCACAAAGGACTTGCTTCACTTTAGACACAACAATAAACTTCCGTCATCATTTCATTCAAGGGTTACAGGTTGAATAAACTAAATAGTTTTGAATACATACAAAAATGTAATAATTACATACAGACTGACTGCTGTTGTGCAGAACAGTAGGCATTTAATAAACAGAAATATCCATTTGCATGTGTTTATCTCTACTGTTAAACTGTGCTGTTCATACATAAATATATATATATAGCTCTGGAAAATAATAAGAGACCACTGCGTAATAATCAGTTTCTTATGTTTTTTTCTTACAGCTGCATGTATTGGTGAGATAAACAGTTTTGTTTCATTTTTTGTGAACTGCTGACAATTTCTCCTAAATTCAAAATATAACTGTTTTTTAGAGTGTATATTTAATGGAAATGACAACACATCAAAATAACTCAAGATCATGAAGCATTTGCAGAGCTTTAATAACTCAAATAAAACAAAATGCAAATAATCTGTAAACAAATTGTGTAAATGCTTTGGCTAAATAACATTAAGAAATCAGTATTTGCTGGAATAACCCCGATTTGCAATTACAGCTTTCATAATTTCACTTTTGGCATGCTCTCCACCAGTTTTCACATTGCTGTTGGGTAACTTTATACCACTCTTTTTGCAAAAAAGCAAACAGCTCAGCTTTGCTTGATGGTTTGTGACCATCCATCTTCCCCCGATGACATTCCAGAGGTTTTTTAATAGGGTTTAAATCTAGAGTAAATTGCAGTGAGATAGATAGATGGATGGATGGATGGATGGATGGATGGATGGATGGATGGATGGATGGATGGATGGATGGATGGATGGTTGGTTGGTTGGTTGGTTGGTTGGTTGATTCAATTTACCAGGTCAGGGGAATCATAGTTTTCATAAATGGGAATAAATGTGATATTTAGTACAGTTATTCATATGCTGTATATAGCCCTCATAATAAGAACAATTAAAAATAATTTGCCAGCATTTATCTTTGTTAACGTTAATACAGTTCTTCATTGTTCGTTCATTGTCAATAAAGTAGTGTTAAAACATCAACAGACTGCAACATTTTTTTGTTTTATATATGGCTTTTTTTTTAACTGTAATAATGTTTTTGAATCGTTTTTGAGCTTTTTAACAACATTGGAGGTAATCGGATTTTTACATTTTATATTCATGTACGAATGAATATAAAATGTTTTGTCACGTAATCTAAAAACATATGGTATCTAAAATAATATTCCGTGTACCCCAAAACAACCCCACAATTGGTTACATAACAAAAGTATGTAAAAGTACAATCAGGTAGAAACAGTGTAGTTTCAAGTCAGTATAGTTACAATGGTACATTGTTTTAGTAGTTTCATAAAGGTAACCCATCCTTACCAGTTTTTACAGTACCGAAAACGTTCCATATACTTTTTAAACGTTATAACGTGTATGCATATACAATATAAAGCCAGTATACTATGTGTGCACAAACATAGTATGTATCACACATAGTATGTATTCGGTTATAAACCGAAAGGATCGTTCCTTTCTGTTTACAACCATGTATTCTCACTTACACAAAATATGCATATCGGTCGGCTCTGCTGTCTGTGCTCAACTGTACTGTAGTGTAGTGTTTCTATAGTGTACTGTCTGTACTGTAGTGTTATGTACTGGTTGTTAGGTTGCACTTGTCTCTACTGTCTGCACATGTATGCACTATGTGACATTCATGTTATGTTTGCAATGTCAGTGTAATTGTACCTAGTTCGTGTTTATGTAATTTGTCTCATGTGGCACCATGGTTCTGGAGGAACGTTGTTTCATAGATATTTACAATATAATCAATATATTGACTTCATATATTCAACTTACTTGACGGTGCTGAAGTGCTTTTAGCTTCCCACGACGTACGTGCAATATTTCCACAAATTTTAATCAGATGTGCTTCATAAAGAAGCGGTTTTATGTATAGAGCCGAAGTCCAGCGAGTTCAAATGACTCGAGTCAATATTGAGATTATATAGTAATGTAGTTGGCAAAAAGCATTGTAAAAGTCCAAAAAGTTATCTCTGCTGTTGGTCATTTACCAACATCTAATCGAACTGTAAGTTTGGGAATCTGCACCAACCCATCACCTTGTTTCCCAGTGGAAGATATAAATGCTCTCTGCTGTTTGCTCTCTGATACGCTGTCCGCTGGAAGCGCCTCGCGTGTGATTCATAAAGCGGATGAATGATGGGAGTTTCAGTCTCATCACACTACAGGGGGTTTGTTCGCAGCGGCACACTACCATATTACTCCTACTAGGAAAGCAGTAGACAGTACCGATGTACGATTCCCATTTTAAACCGGTTCTTTTAAGTTATTCGGTCGAAACGACGTTCCCAACGTTTGTGAACCTAGTACATATATCCTTTATAGATCTATTTGGTAGTATATTTATTATAGAAATATAAAAAAACGAACGAGTACGCAGCACTGCTGCGCACTGAAGCTGGTCTTCAACGCCACCGAATCCCTATCAGACCCCTTCAAACCTTTAATTATTTTTATGTAGGAATTTTTAGTTAAGGAATAGTTTGTTTTGTACATTTTGAGATATGCCTTATTTGTCCTATATTTAAATATTGTTTGCTAAAATAGTGCTGCGTTGGCAACATATGTCCCTCCTTGCGCCTCCTTGTGGTTATGTAAATAAAACTTAAAAACTTTAGCGTTTCAATCATAAATCAATTATCTTTCTCAAAGTTTGTTTGGGAATGTCATTTTGATTGGGTAAAATGTAATCAATTAAACTTTTATTTTCAAAAAAAAAAATCATTGATAAAAGGAAATTTTAGGCCCATGGTATGGCCCCTGGTATGGTGTAAAAGGCACTGTTTTGTTCTGGGAGTTTTTTAAAGCCTGAGCACCCTTGAACTTCTCTTAATCTTTTAAGAAGGTTGCTGCAATAGGTGAAAAGTCTGATTATCCCGGGTTTGTTATCTGTGTACTTGTGTTGTTGCTTGTCGGAGCACACGGCTTTGTTTTGACAGTTCGCCATGTGCTCCACTGTCTGTGTTCACCCGCCTCCTCGTTGGCCTTGTTTTTAGTTATCACGTGCACCTGTTCTCTATTATTTCTCCCCTTTATAGTTCCCTCATGTTTTCCGTCCGGTGAGAGTTTGTTTGCTTACCAAGCCCTGACCGTTTGTCTTTCTAAGTTTAGTCAAGTCTTGTAGTCTTTTGTTCAGTCTTCAGGCTGTCTCTTTGTTTTTTGGTCTGCTGTTTCGTTTTGTTTTTGTTACAGTGACGCTCTCCACGCTGCTACCCGGATCTCCCGCTTCCCCTCCAGCCCGTCCCCGCTCAGCTGCCTCTCCTGCCCTGCCTCTCACCCTCCCGGTTCTCCAGCTGCCAGCTGTGCCAGCGTCTGTGCCGGACTATCCCTGTCCCTGTGTTGTGATTCCTGACAGAACAAACTCACCATCATGGATCCAGTGGGTACCGATCCGGTCCGTTCGGTGCTGGCCCAACAGAGGGCACTCCTTGGACAACATGCCTCCCAGTTTAACGCCACCTCCCGGGAATTGGAGTGCCTCTCCGCCTGCATGGCCAAGCTCCGTGTTGGGATCAATGTACTGCAGCGGGACCCGATGTCAACAACCCTCCTACTTACGAAGGTGATCCCAACTCATGCCGGGCCTTCCTTTCCGGGCCTTCCTTCCTTTCCCTGGTCTTCACACTGCAGCACCACCGCTTCACCCTAGAGGACACCAGGATTGCCTTCATCATCACCCTGCTCACTGGGAGAGCTTGCAAGTGGGGGACAGCCGCTTCCATGTGCCGCTGATGGGCTCTGTCCCTTTACACATCCAGAATTTCTCATCAGTCTTCCCTTCTTTTCTTTGATTGTTTTGTTTCTTTTCAGGGCTGGTGGACTCCGGCACAGGCGCTCGTGGACTCCGGGGCTGAGGGGAACTTCATTGACGCCGAGTTCGCGGTCAGGCGGGGCATTCCTGCTGTCCAGCTCTCAGAGCCCCTACCCGCCTGGTCTCTAGCTGACCAACCCCTCGCCACCATCACCCACTCCACACCCCCTGTGTCTCTGATCGTCTCGGGAAATCATTGTATGGAGATTGTGCTGCTTATTATTGACTCCCCTAGTGTTCCCATCATCCTGGTGCACCCTTGGCTCGTTCAGCACAACCTTCACGTTGATTGGTCGGGATGTTCTGTGTTGGCCTGGAGTCCGTCTTGTCTTGCGTCTTGCCTGGACAAGTACATAAATGAGTCACTTAAGGCCAGCCTCATCCGCCCCTCCTCCTCTCCCGCTGGCACTGGGTTTTTCTTCGTTCAGAAGAAAGACGGGTCCCTGCAATCTTGCATTAATTATCGGGGTCTGAACGACATTCAAGAATCGATATCCCCTACCACTCATATCGCCAGCCTTCGAATTGTTGCAGGAAGTTCAGGTCTTTACCAAGCTAGACCTCTGTGATGCCTACCACCTCATTCGCATACGGGAGGGGGATGAGTGGAAGACAGCATTTAATACTCCCAGGGGACACTTCGAGTACCAAGTCCTGCCGTTTGGTCTAACGAACGTGCCTGCTGTCTTCCAGGCTCTCATTAATGATGTGCTATGAGACATGGTAAATAAGTTTGTTTTTGTCTACCTGGATGATATTCTGATATTCTCCCCCTCACTCCAGGTTCATACTCAGCACGTAAGGAGAGTCCTGCAACGGCTCTTAGCTAACCACCTATATGTCAAGGCGGAGAAGTGCGAATTCCATGCCGAGTCTGTTATGTTTCTGGGGCACATTATTTCTGCACATTATTATTCATTATTCAAGGCAGACCCCTCCAAGGTCAAGGCCGTGGCCGAGTGGCCTGCTCCTGACTCCCGCAAGGCGTTGCAGAGGTTCCTGGGATTCGCCAATTTCTACCGGCGTTTCATCAGGAACTTTGGCTCGGTCGCTGCACCACTCACGGCGCTCACCTCCACCAAGAGTCTATTTCAGTGGAATTCTCAGGCTCAGGAGGCCTTTGATTATCTCAAGTCCCGTTTCATCTCTGATCCTGTGCTTTGTTTTTCAGATACCGAATGGCAGTTCATTGTTGAGGTTGACGCGTCCGACGTCAGAGTTGGAGCTGTCCTGTCTCATCTCAGCGCTCCTGGGGGGGGTACTGTCAGGACCTCGGTCTGATCATCCCGGGTTTGTTGTCTGTGTCACTTTGTACTTGTGTTGTTGTTTGTCGGAGCACGCGGCTTTGTTTTGACAGTGTCGTGTTTTGTTCAGTCTTCAGGCTGTCTTTGTTTTTGGGCTGCTGTTTCGTTTTGTTTTTGTTACAGTTGTTTTGTTTGTTTTAGCGAGAAAAAGATGTAGCGAAAAAAAGCAGCTAGTGACAAATCTAGCAACTTTTTGGGCAAACCTCAGCTTCTTTCAATAACCTGTAGTACTGTAATTTTAAACCCAGACAGAGGCGCGCTGTGTGAGAGAAACAAATACGGAAGACACTTCTTTCTCTCTGATGAGTATTTTGCATGTAAATATATCTAAAATCACTGCACAGCTGCTGTCTGTACTTTGTTTTTTTTTGTCAGATTTCTTTAATCAGATTTTAGCACAACAGCATCATTCACTGTATTTCATACTCGCTTCATTGTTTGATGACAGGAACAGGAATATGTAAATGAGAAGCTTTATTAAGTATTCATTCAGCTGTACTAAAATAAAATATGTGAGCATAAAGAGTAAGAAAGAAGTGAAACAACTGTTTTTAGATTAGATTTTTAGATTAGATTCAACTTTATTGTCATTACACATGTACAAGTACAGGGCAACGAAATGCAGTTAAGGTCTAACCAGAAGTGCAATAAATAGTAAAGTGCAGGATATAGGTTGTGTTGCATGTGTTATGTTTAGGTTTAAACATAATATACAGATGGCATTATAAACAGAGGTTTACCAAGATTTATAGATAATATAGATACATAATATACAGATGGCATTATAAACAGAGGTTTACAAGAGGATATGTACAAAGTAGTGCAACGTAGTGCAGTGAATAATTAATAGTGCAAACAGTGCAGTGAATGGCATTATTACAATATTCAGTACTAGTAATTACAATGTACAATGTAATTGTAATTAATGGAGGGTGTAGGTGTATATGAGAGGGTAGTGGAATCAGTGAGGCGCAGAGTTCAGTAAGGAGACAGCTCTTGGAAAAAAGCTGTTCCTCAGTCTGCTGGTTCTGGTCTGTAGGCTCCTGAACAGTGGCGGCTGGTCAATAGGGGGCGCTGGGGCACCGCCCCCCCTGTAGTTAGCCTCCTTTAACATGTAAACAATAAGTTAAATATATATCGCAAATATTAACAAAATAAAATAATTTAATCATAGTATTTTACAGTTAGTCATATTATCATTTATTGAAAATAAAAAAAATCGAAACTATATTTCTTTCATATGTGTTTGTTGGGCGCTGGACTAATGAGTGTCTATGTAGGTACACAAACTTTTGAAAAGCATGTGATTTGAGGATAAGCTCTAATTGGCTTATTTTAAATTGTCCTTGGGGCGCAGCGCTCTGCGACCCTCCCCTTTTGTTGTTAGAGCGAATCAATATTGTTTTTATATGTTTGGCCTCATGTGATTGGAGTCCTTGAGAATACTGCGCGCTCAGCGCAGACAGTGTTTTTTTTTTTATGTCCTCAATGGCAGGAAGTGGAGTTCCTGTGATGCACTAGGCGGTTTTCATCACCCGCTGCAGTGCCTTGCGCTCCGCAACAGAGCAGCTCCCATACCAGTCTGTGACACAGTTGGTTAGGATGCTGTCTATTGTGCAGCGACAGAAGTTCACCAGGATGGCTGAGGACATCTGATTCCTCTTTAGTGTCCTCAGGAAGAAGAGGTGCTGGTGAGCCTTCTTGACAGGGCTGGAGGTGTTGGTGGTCCAGGACAGATCCTCTGAGATGTAGGTCCCCAGAAACTTGAAGCAGGAGACACACTCAACAGCCATCTCGTTGATGTGGATGGGATCATGTGTGCCACCTCTCTCCCTCCTAAAGTCCACAATGAGCTCCTTAGTCTTGGTGGTGATAAGGAGCAGGTTTTTGTCTGTGCACCATTTGGCCAGGTGCTGGACCTCCTCCCTGTAGGCAGTTTCATAGTTCTTGCTGATGAGTCCAATCACTGTAGTATCGTCTGCGAACTTGATGATGGCGTTAGATCTATTCAAGGCCCTGCAGTCAAGGGTAAAGAGGGATTAGAGGAAGGGGCTTAGCACACAGCCCTGTGGTACACTGCTGTTGAGTGTGATGGTAGTGGAGCAGATGTGGCCTGACCTAACATGCTGGTGTCTGTTAGTCAAAAAGTCCATAATCCAATTGCAAAGGGAGGTGTTGATGCCCAGGTCTCCAAGTTTAGTGATTAACTTGAAGGGGATGACAGTATTGAATGCCGAGTGGAAGTCCACAAACAGCATTCGTCCATAGGTGTTTTTATTGTCTAAGTGTGTGAGTACAGAGTGCAGCGCTATAAAGACTGCATCTTTTGTGCTCCTGTTTCTACGGTAGGCAAACTGGTATGGGTCCAGTGTGGACAGGAGAGAGTCCTTTAGGTGTGCCAGGACCAGCCGCTCAAAGCACTTTTATAATAATGGGTGTGAGTACCACAGGGCGGTAGTCATTCAGGCATGTTGGACCAGAGTGTTTCGGCACTGGCACAATGGAGGTGGATTTGAAGCATGCTGGCACAGCTGCTTAAGCTAGGGACATGTTAAAAATGTCTGTAAAAACCCCAGCAAGCTGCTTTGCACATACCCTGAGTATGCGTCCAGGGATGCCGTCTGGTCAAGCAGCCTTGCACGTGTTGATCCGGCTCTATGCGGTGTAAACATCTGTGGAGGTGAATGTAATGGGTGGGTGATCATTTAAAGGTGTGAGCTTGGTGGCAGTTTCTTAATTGTCTCTCTTAAAGCGAGCATAAAAGTTATTAAGCTTGTTAAGAAGACATTTGTGGTTGTGGGGGTGGAATTGCTGGGTTTGTAGTCGCGGATGGCCTGGATGCCCTGCCACATGCATCGAGGGTCAGAGTTGGAAAAGTGATCCTCTAGTTTTAGCTTGCAGCAGTGCTTGGCCTTTTTGATGCCCCTCTTCAAATTTTCCCTGGAAGTACTGTAGGCCCGTGCACCACCTGATCTGAACGCTGTGTTGCGTGCTTTTAGCAGGAGGTGCATCTCCTTGTTCATTCATGGCTTCTGGTTTGGGTATGTGGTGATTTGTTTCTGGGTTGTAACACTGTCAATGGTGGTGTTGATGTAATCCAGAAGAAAGGAGGTGTAGCTGTCTTTGTCTGTCCAGGTCTGAAACCTGTTCTGGAGTGTGAAGTCTGCCCCTCTGGCCACACTGTGATGGTCCTCACTGATGTCTTTACATGGCTGATGAGGGGTGAATACTTGGGCGTGAGAAATAAAGAAAGGTGATCTGATTGTCCAAGGGGAGGGGGGTCGCATTGTAGGCTCCAGCCATGTTTGTGTAGACATGGTCCAAAGTTTTGTTTCCTCTAGTGTAACAAGAAATGTTTTGGTGGAATTTGGGGAGCACTGCCTTTAGGTTTAAGTGATTAAAATCTCCCGCAACAATAATGCAGCCTCCAGGTGAGCAGTCTGTTGTTTACTGATGGCTGCATGAAGTTCGTTCATAGCAAGCTTGGCATTAGCATCGGGAGGAATGTAGGCGGCAGTTATTATGGTGGAGGTGACTCACGTGGCAGATTAAACTGTCTACACTTAACCATGAGAAACTCTAGGTTAGCTGAGCAGTGTCTCCCGACAATAACAGAGTTTGTGCACCAAGCTTTGTTAACATAAATGCACAATCCTCCGCCTCTGGTCTTACCGGAGTCAACCATTGTCCTCTCTGCCCGGAATGTATGTAGTCCAGCTAGCTCAATAGCATTGTCCGGTATGCCACTGTTTAGCCATGTTTCTGTGAAGATCATCCCATTACAGTTCAAAAGTCTTTTGCTGTGGTTGATGCGGAGTCGAATCTCATCCATTTTGTTCACGAAAGACCGTACATTGGCAAGAAAAATGCTGGGTAGAGAGAGCCGGTGTGGTGTTAGCGTTAGCTAACCTTAGGAAGGCACCTGTCTAGCACTATTTCATACATTATGGAAAGACTTATGTCCTACAAAAATCCTGGCATACCAACTAAGAAATCTTACTACTACCCTTACTTTACTACTAAGTACATAACTGTTCTAAAAATAATCACAAGAAGTTGAATACTGATTTACTGTTACTGTATTATGAATCATTATAAACATAATGCTAAGTTGTTTATTGATTATTAATAATTGAAGGCCACATATAAGGATATGATTGACACGAGGTGGAGCAAGAGAGATCCACCCCTACAAGATTAAAATTAGAGAATACCCCACAATTTCCTAAATTTCACAGTCACTGCTTAGTCCTATTTGAATTTATCCTAAAAGAAGTGAAAGAACAGTTTTTAAGCATATTTTTAAAGCATATTTATAATTATCTGACAAACCCTACTTAACTGGCAGCCTAACTTTCTACTTTTCACTAATTTGCAAAATGGTGAGTTGTTCTAAAGTCACTGAAACCCTCAGACAGCTGGTTGTCCAGATAAAGGCCAAAGAAATGACCCTTTCAGCCATAGCAAGAGAAGTCGGTTGTTCCAAATCGGGGATCTTTAGAATATTGCATCTTTACAATGTCACTAACTCATTTAAGTCTCCTAAAATGGCTGGTCACCCATGAAAGACAAATGCACAAGAGGACAGGATAATACAGAGAATCTCAATGGGCAATCGGTTCAACACTGCAGCTGGAATTGCTCATCAGTTTAAAGCCATTGTTTATCAGAACCCCCTGCACCAACATGCGGTTCCTTTCCTGCGTTCAACGCCCAATCAGCCAGCAATTTACATTTACATTTATTCATTTGGCAGACACTTTTATCCAAAGCGACGTACATTGAATTTAAGGTATACAGTATTCCCTGGGATCGAACCCACAACCTTTGCGCTGCTAACGCAATGCTCTACCAGTTGAGCAGTTGAAAATCTCTGAAAAATCCTTGGTGACACTGTTATGGCTAAGAAACCCACTACAGTCACACACTTCTTTGCAGCCTTTGAGGAGATTACAGTCCTCAGATGAATCTTCTCTGCGGCTGCAAGGCCTGCATACGCTGCCCAGTCCCCTTTGATCTTTGAGGGGGAGCTGAGAAGCCATGCTGGCTGTCTGCTGCTGCCTATAGGTAGTAGCGGATACAGAAGATGAGGTAGACAGGCCACCTGACGCCTCAGCGGCTAGACCACAGCAGGGGAGGAGCTCCCTGAACACCTCTAATTGCTGTTTAGCCTCCTGGAGCTCCAGGGAGGAACTTCCTGAACACTTCTGATTGCTGTTTAGCCTCCCGGTATCTGTCAATGACAAAGCTCACTGTTTTGCCAAACAGACCCTGAGGTGCAACCGGGGCATCCAGAAAGAAGATCATAGAAGGAAGGTCTTCTGAATACCGGAAAGTTTGAGTCAGAGATGCCTCTTCGTAGCCACCAGAGCAGACATAGAATGGCAGATGGACGTGGTCGTCTGCTTGGTGGCATGGAGGGCAAGATCTGTGGTTCTACAGAGCTCCTGAACCATGTCCGGTTTCAACCCTCTGCCCTGGTCTAGGTCTTTAAGCAGGTCAGCCTGGTACGCCTGCAGAACCGCCATGGTGTGCAGTGATGCACCAACCTGACCTGCTGCCGCATATGCCGTGCCCACCAGGTAAGAAGTAACCCTACAAGTCTTAAAGGGCAAGACAGCTTTCCTAAACGATAATGCCGTAGAGGGAGAGAGATAGCCTGCAAGTGTCTCTTCAAACTTGGGCATCGCTCCATACCCATGCTCGTGCAACCCTGCAATGGACAAAAAAATTATTCAATGCAGAGGTGAAAATATTAGCAGAATATGGATTCTTCCATGACTTCACTACCTCAGCATAAAGATCAGGGAAGAAAGGGACATTACGACGGGAAGGCTGTTACTATGCAATCTATCAACCAACTTAGATGTTTTAATGTGCTGTCATTCATCTGGTCACTCAAGGCTCAGCTTCTCGACAGCACGAGTAACAACCTTAACCAGTTCCTCAAATGCGTCAGCACACATCTGCGAAGCTGGTCTGCCTCAGCACACATCTGGCTGCTAACAGTGGAAGCAACTTGCACTGAGGGCAGTCAGCTCTCTCAAGAACTGACCTAGCATTCTTCGCCCAATTCACGGATACAATTCACAGAGCATTGGAGCACTGTGAAAGTGAACTTTTCTTTGAGAGCACATTGAGAGATTTTGCCTTGGTGAGTCTCAAATAACATTATAGCTTTGCAAATTGCAAAATAACTGTTGTAAACTTGATGACAATATGATGATATCCGAGTAAGCTACTTTAGCAGCGAGGACTAGAAGCTAATTTGCACATGGGCTAGCTTTAGCTGTTTAAAAGTGCTAACAAGTTCATAAAAAGTTACAAAGTGCAATATAACAGTGTTTAATTATACACGAGTTCATGATGAAATTTATATTGATTGTTGTGTTGCCTTATGTTTTGCAAGGCTGGGTTTTTTTTGATGCTGTAACCTATCGTCTGAATGTTTCCTGACTTTGCTGTAATGCAACTTCAATGCACACAAATGGCGAGCCGCCCATGGACCTTATTTTGAGTGACACTGTTCAAAACCAACTGAGCTGGTAGGAAAATTCCATTTTTCAACTTTCAGGGCTCATATTCGTTGGAACTGCTTATTCTCAAAATTCGCAAAGGAGAGACATTGATTGTCAACTGATTGTCAACCGTTGACAACTTTTAAAGAAGTCAATGGTTCTTTTGAATTGAATTTTTATTGAGTCAGTTGTGTTTGACTGAATTTTCTGTTTTTCTTATTTTTGAAGCTACAATTTGCACAATTTGATTGTTATATATTGTTTCAAGATTTGCTACTATTTACTTTATTTTATCAGATTTAAACAGAACTGAGACAGGTTTTGAATTTAAAAGGTTTTATTTCTCTCATTTTAGTTACTGGTGAATGTGAGTCTCCATTTGAATTGAGGGCGTTGTTTGTTGTATCCAACAACCTAAAAGGCAAAATAGGGTTATTTACAATTGTTTAAAATGATTGTGCACCCTTCCTTTAATGTGAAGTCTGTGATTAATATTTCAAAGAAAATAATTTATTTTTTAATACAAGAAATTTCATTTAACCCAAACAAGTGTGTCTGTGTTGTTTATTCTATTACCTGCTACATTGTCCTGCCTCCTCCAGTAGACGATCCTAGCTTCGGATAAATTGGTCCAGGTGGTACATTATAAAAGCGTAGCACGCTAACCACGCAATTGCTACAGGTGGTATAGACGCTGCCAGGCCTTCCTTACCATGGTGTTGGTGTGACAGGACCAAGACAGGTCCTGTATAATGTGTTCACCGAGGTACCGGAACCTGTCCACTCTCTCCACTGGGGTCCTATTGATTGACGTTGGATGGTATGACCGCACCTGCTTTTTACTGAAGTCCACTATTAACTCCTTAGTTTTGCTGATGTTCAGGAGTAGATTGTTCTTGTATGCAAACTGTAGTGGACCCAGTGTGTCTGGTAGTGTTGCAGTGATGAAGTCTCTGACCAGTCTTTCTGGTTAGTTAAGACTCAAGTCTCAATTAAGACTTGATCTGTGGTCAATACTACTTCTTATAAAAACTTAGCCACTAACCTGGTGGCCTGTATACACTAGCCAGTAGAAATAATAACTGTAATCTAAATAATAATCTGAAATCAGATCTCTGGGAAACTTTAAAAATATTTCTATAAAGTGCAGCAACACATATTTCTTTGCCATTTGGATGAGGCAAAGCATGATCTGTTATCATGCTTATAACAGTAATTGAGGGGGACAGACTCGTTTAATGTAATGTAATGGTCGTGTTTTAGCCATGTTTCTGTCAAACAGAGCATTCTGTCAACCATATATAGCGGGTGCAGTACATAGTGGAATGAAACAATGTTTCTCCAGGATCATGGTGCCACATAAGACAAAGACTACATAGACAACCAGGGACAAAGTACAATCACATGGTTCCAGATAAATGCACGTGTGCAAACTTGTGGATACATTGCAAACATCACAAGAAACACAAGGATGTCACAAAGTGCATACATGTGCAGACAGTAGAGACAAGTGCAACCTAACAACCAGTACATAGCAGCGCTGAAAGGTATGTTCAAAATACAGACTATGTGCAAAAGGTTGAATATAAGTCCTGAGTGTGTGTGCATTGTGTTATAGTCCTGAGTCTGTGTGTGATTGTTGTGCATTGTATGTGTCAGTCCAGTTCATGTGATGGCTTGGGGAAGAAAAACTGTTACACAGTTACACAGGTTGTGAGGGCCCGAATGATCTGATACCTTTTTCCAGACAGCAATATTGACTATAAGGACATTAACAACAGCATCATAATGTTCAGATACCCTCTACCTTGGTCCCTGCTTCCTCTGGAAACCCTGTGAGGAGCAAGCTAGACCTGAGGATTGCAGAGCACATATATATAATCTTATTAGTATTGAAAAGGAGATTGGTCCCAATCACAGGTTGGTTTAAGTCCATCTGGTATAGCAGGAGTCTGGGAAACAAGGCTGGGTGTCCGCAATGCCCACTATCTTTAGTCTGCTCCACTAGTGAGCAGATACTTAAGAGTTATTTTAAGGATTAATGGCGTGCTTTTTTAAAATAAAAATGTCTTTTTCACAGTCTAATGATACTTCAATGTCGTTGTGCACATAAGCACTTCTAGCCTTCTAGCCTATTCAATACCCCACATTGTGCAACTTTTTTTTGCTGCCTTAAATTTTTAAGTTTAATTAAATAGGCTAGAGAAATTGCTTAAAGTTCAGCTTATTTTGAAGAGGTAAAATAACGTAAAAATATGTTGACCTATTGATCATTTTTTAAGGTGCTGTCACTTTTTACCCACTTACAAGCCAGGGCAATTTCTTCAATAGTGATGAGATAATGTTCAATATCATCAAGTGCAATTTAAGCTCATTCATCCCTTGAAGATGTACTGGGGCAAGTGAATTACAAACATTGAAAAAACGATTTGCTATTTTAGACAAAAGGTCAGATCTTTTCAAACCTTCAGGCTCAGAGGTGGTATGGAACTCTTCTTCCTCTCTAAGAAGGTTGAATTGATGCTGCATGGTCTTTCAGTGTTGTTCCTGCCTCCCACTCCATCTAAATCTCCTGCTGTTGCTGAACCTCTATATTCATTTCTGCCAAATCCTGCAGTCTGTTGACCTGGATTAACAGCTATTTGAGGACTTGCTCAGACAGAATGTTTATCCACCAGCATGTCCACCAATGATGCTACATTTCATTGTTTTGACTGTGATTTTTTTGACTCTTTGTTTTTGGTGTTTTGTGTCAACCGTCAACCCCTAATCCCATTACCTTAGTGGAAAGTTAAAGGGGAATTAAAGAGAATAGTTTATTTCTTCCAACATGCTTCCACCACCTCTGATATACCCATTAGCCTCTACCAAAACACATGGTGTATATAAGTCCTTTCGGGAATTTTGTATGTACAGGTCGGAAAGTCTTAAATTCAAGTCCATTCAAGTCAAATTCAGGTGCATTCAAGTCAATTCAAAGCAAAATGCCAATGAACTGTCTCTTAATGAAAATATTAAGAATATATATAAACACAGCACCAATAAAGTATCAAATCAAACAATTTCTCTTATATAGTTGTTTAAATTTTTACTAGGTTACATAATGTTTTAATAATGTGTTATTAAAAACACATTATAAAACAAGGAAGTTGCATTTATTGCTCCCGTTTTCTCATTGACATGACCCCAACTCAGGAATTCTGTGCTTCAAGAAAATCCCAAGTTTCCCACTCATAATTAAAACTTTAATTAGTGAAAAAGTGCCATTCATGTGCATCCAAAATTCAGCAATATATTTCCGACATGACTTGAACACACCAATAATACCAAGGTAACAATGATTGTACTCGAATGACAAACATACTGACCACATTTTATCTCAATCTCCACTAACATAATATAATCAGCTGTCTAGGGATAATAACTAAATTATACAAACAAACCAAAAAACCTAACGCAATGCATAATGATTCCAGTGCTTGAGGCTAAGCAGGTGACGTACCCATTACACCTACACAGAGGAACATTCAGACACCAACCATTATCATGCCCAGATGACTGTTTATTTTTACAAACTTGTCCAGTCAATGCATTAACTGCTGTGCATTTACACCAAACACACATAGTTTTTTGGATGCTTTTGTTTAAATGTATATTTTGCTTTTTTTTCCTTATGCAATGTTTGAATTCTGTTTTCAAATTGTTGAATATATTTTGAAAATAATTCTTGGTTGCCATTTATTTATTGCTCTGTCCTGCTTTGTCTCGTTAAACGCTACATCAGTTGTAATCGAATTTTAATAGCAGGGTTGGCTGAAAGCAGTCAGGATGGTTTAACACTGATAAAATGTGTCAAATTAAGTTTTTTGATTTTAAGAAAAAATAGGTACGCACACTGTCAGTTACTCTGGAACTACAGAACTTGCCATTTATTTCAGATTTATGAGTATTCAAGACTTTTCCCACCTTACACTGGATGCCAAAAAAATAAGTGATTTATCTACTTCAAACTAAAATTAAACGTAACAGCAAACTCACAACCCCTAAGTTTGCTTAGCCATTTCACATGCTAACCATATCAAGTGGTTAGCTGATTACAACACTGTGTTTATTAAAAGTCTTTACATACGAAGGAAAATGGCTTTATTTGGTAAATTGCATTTACTTATCGTTCTACCCTGAAGATAATCTATTGTTCAGTTAAGTTTTTTGATTTGACAAAATTAAAAATTCCTACATTTCAGAAGAGCAGTTATTATGTTTATATTATGTTTTAGCTTGACTTCGATTTATGCTTTACCCAAATCAAAATATACATATTGTTGACTTGGCCTAACAAAAAAAACTAATTGTCTCTTTTAAACATTAAGTCTAAATTTATATTCTTGTTTAAAAAAGCCAAGAAGCTAAACTGGCTAAATTTCATAATTTTTAAAATGGCACATTAGCAAAACTTTTTTGTAAAATAAAGCTAACCTAACTTAAACACATTACATGATGTAAAATAATGTAATATGGCAACGGAAACCTCCAAATGAAACCATTTATTGCATTTTTGACAAGCTCTACCTGAAATGCATAAGTTAAATCAAATATGCCATCTCAAATGTGTAAAAAGTAAAAGACTACAATCCAACTTGCTACATTATGACAAATGCAAACAACATTTGGAATTTTAAAGCTATAGCACTATTTAACAAGAGCATTAACAATATTTTAAGTCGACAAACCTATAGGTGTTATGTAGCAATTGTGTTTCACATAAATAATGCCAAAACCCCCCAAAAGTAATTTTTGAACATTCAAATTAATTTTTAAGTAGATACACAAATATGGCAATGACTCTAGTTGTCAGTGTTCCCTCTATGCCTGAGTTTAACATGTATTTTATTTACAATAATAAAACAATAATTCTACAATAAAGTTATGCACACTAAAAAACAGTGAAAATGTGACTATAACAATGGCATTCAGTTTTCTTGTCTGATCAATGCTTTTAATATTACTAAAATCAAAATGCTAATTTAATATTTATTTAAATGAGTAATACAGTAAGGCTAACAATAGCAGTGCTGTAAATTAGTATTTATAATTGAACTGTTTCAAAAACAAACAATGTCATTTACAATATGTGCTGGCTACAAAAAGAGATGCATTACAGTTATGCTACAGAAAAAGGTACCACATAAAACCAATGCTGGTTATAATTTAAATAATAGTTGTTGTGCTAGTTTGTAGTAAGAATCTATTTGGTAACATCTGCAGTCTGGCAGTTTTTTTTCTGATCTTTAATATGTGCTTAAATCGTTTTTCGAAAAAATATGACAACTTAAATACCTAAAGGCGACATGACATTTTACATGTTTTAACTTTGTTTTATTTAAACTTGTAACTTATTTAAAGGAATGTGTCAATTGCACATTATTGTGTACTGTAATTGACAAATTTTATATTTCACTGCTATTGAGAGCCTTAAAAGTCAAGACAAATGCATATATTTCTGTGGAGTTTCATTAGAAAACTTATATATATATATATATATATATATATATATATAGAGAGAGAGAGAGAGAATTATTACAATTCCTTTTAATTTGACCGTGCTAGAGAAAGTGCCAGCTTTTTACACTGATGTTAATATATTGAAGAAATATTTTACTTATTTAACTTACAATAAACTTTAGTCAATACGACTTTCTCAATAAACAAAATGTTTGGTTCAGGCTGTAATTTCACCTGACATTTTTTGTCAACCAGTTGGCACAGCTGCAGGGGAACTATTTGCGGTTATTAACACTTACCGCGTGGTTGTAATAATACAGCCCCTATGACAGAACAGAGCAATTAATGCCGCGATGGAGGAGGCTTAGAAGGAACACTGAGTAATTCATTCTTGTCACATCAATACATCAACATCATCAAAGTGCTCCTCCTCCTCTGTGACTCTGAGTGACAGGACCTCTTCATTTAGGAAGAGACCACTCACTCGCTCCTTGCGAGCTTGTCTCTGCTCTTTCAGTTGCCGTTTGCGTAATGCTTTCTGCTGCATCTTCCTCTGCTTGGAGCGTTTCTGAAAAAAAAAAGATGGAGATCATGAAGCAAACAGGCCTTTATTTAAAATTAAAATCATCCATACTAATGTTTGATCATAAGGCCTTTATAAATGACACTAAACAGCATCTGTAGCACATTAAACTTTCATTAAGACACCTTCACATTAGTGTTTACATTGCTCTTTTATAGTCACCTGTCTGCTGGACACCTCTTAAATGAATCATTAGACTCAATCAATGGCCCACATTTGTGGGAGTATTTTGTAGTATAGTATCTCATAGAAAATGTTGATTCTGAAAGGTTTTCAGAATCAAACTAAAGGTTTTCTGACAAATGTAGTGGGGTGTACTCATTTATGCTGAGCACTGTATGTTCCTTGGTCGGTCACTTTTTATCATAAAATTTTTGGTTCCCAGAATGTTCTTATTCAATTCCCAAAAAATAACCAAATGGAAACCATATGGAAACGCCAGGGGATGTTCTGGGTTGGGTTATTCTTATAATTTCCTTAGTGGGCTTGACCCTGTAATTGCTGCCTGCAGCTATGTTTACTATTGTTGTTTAATCTTATGTTGAGTTGTTTTGCCACCACAAGTTAGAGATAATAGTTTGTCTCTATTTCAGGTTTATTCAAGAAACTATTCTACCATCATTCTGTCTCTTGCCTCCTTTTCCAACCCTGCACCTCTGCATCTGTTTTTAACTAAGAATAAATTGCAGCCCTAAAGTTAAAGCGCAGTTTATTTGCATGCACTCTGGTTTAGTGTCTGATTTATTTAAAGAATTAAAGGGAATCCATAATGCAAAAACATTTTTTACACGCTGTTAAAAATGTGTCCGTATATTTCTCATAAATCAGAAACTTCTGTCCACGTCTGTGAAAAACACGCCCATATATACACTACCAGTTTCAAGTCATTTATTCTTTATTAGGGTCCAACCACTGAATGTACAAAAGGCCATATTGTTCCTCTAAAGATTGCTATTTTATTTTTATATTATTTCAAGATTATTAATTTAGTCAAATACTTCCAGATTCTGACTGAACTGGTGCATTAAGATAAAAGTTTTAAAATAAGTACAAGGGTCCTAATGATTCTAATGATGGTTTGTTGTGCAAGCAGTGCTGTGTCCAGAATTTGTGAAAGTGAAATAAAAGTGGAAAAAATGTGAATTTTACGCTAGGTTATGAAATTACTATTTTTCTTTAATAATTACCAAAGTATTTATATTTTTTCCCCACCTGAGGGGCAATACATGTTAAAAATTAAAGGTGGAAAATGTTATTACATATTTTAAGCTTTTTAAAACAACAGCTTAATTCTTTTCAGATCAGTATGTAAACCCGCATTGGAGTGTTAAAGGTACCTTGGAGTCTCGTATGCGCTCTGCAGCAGTGGGCAGGTTTCCGTCACTGTGAGCACGGCTGATGCTGGTGGAGGAGTTGGATGCGGTGGATGCGGTGCTGCTGCTGGCGCTGCTCACCATGCTGGCGTTACTGCTGCTGTGAGCGCTGGTGCTGGTGCTGCCGCTGCTCGCCATGCTTCTCTTCCAGCCGTCACGCGTCGCGCTGGGCCGCTGCCGTGGACTGTGCTCACGGATGTAGCTTCTCACCTACACAAGCAAACTAATTACTCACTAATCACTCACTTCCACTTCAGTTCCACAGCACCTCATACAAGTTTTGAACTGCTGCAAGGCAACTTTACAGTAAAAGCATTTTACAACTAACAGTTGAGACATATGAAAAAAAATTGTATAGAAATCAAAAAAAGGTATGAAATGATACATGGTATTATTGCAGTCTTTTCAAAATAATTAATTACGATTGAAACTGGGCCGCTATATTCAGAGTGTTATTGTGCAAGCATGTCTTAAAATATAGTAATAGTGAACGCTAAAATGGGCATATTCACATTCAAAAATAGCCAAATATCAGGGCCCTGCTAATTTTTTTTACATGAAAAGAAAAAAAACTGAATTAATGACAACTATGTCCATTTTAAACTATTTCAAGAAACAAATGTGAGTCAAATTCATTGTCATTGAATCTAACGGCTTGCACATTCCTTGTTGCTTTATGATGCAATGTATCAATATAGCCTACTAAGAACATACATACTTGCTTTGAGACCATAAGATATTTAGTCATTTAGGTGAACAGTTGACAGGTACCATATAAAACAGGATATGCCATTTCAGCTTACATGAAAATAGACCAAAAATAATTAAATTATAAAAATAGGAAAATTTTAATACATACAAACTTCATTAATACCATAAAATGTACATTAGTCATAAAATATACATTAGTATTACTAACTAATAAAGTGTGTCTATGGGATTGTAATCAGACCTGTTATATTAAAAGCGATATTAACAAAGTATGTGTGTCTTAATGTGCATCAGCAGTCCCAACATTCTTTTGTTCGGACCACATCTCATTACTCTCATTAAGAACCTCATCTTACCACACGTACTCCCCACAATCTGAAGCCATTTACAAAAATATCATTGTACCAACATATTCATTTCTTAATAATAATTTCTCATTAAAATTTTTAAAAACAGTTTTAAAATGGAAGACCTGGACCAAATAATGAAAAAAACAGCCAATACGGGCCAAGCATCGATAGGAACTCCTTCAATACTGTTTCAAAGGCATTTTAAGGTGATTTCAAAGGATTGCTACTTTAAACATGTTTATAACATAGCCCAAATGTATTTTGGAAATGTTCATGTTTCCATTTGTGTCCATAATCCATTTTTTTATAAGTTACCATTACTCTAAAATGTGGAAAGAAATATTAAGAAAGAGTGACCCTAAACTTTTGACTATGTACATAAGTGGATTCTGAGTGTGACGCTATATGATTTTCAAAAGTAGTTTTTGTACTTTTCAACAGCCATTCAGTTTTGTACATTTGTACTTTTGAAGAACATAAGCTAATAGGCCATGTGAGATGGCGGTTTAAATCTGACTGTAAATATAATTTATGTACAAAGGTTAATGAGTGAAATTCATTACCTGTTTGAGTTTTTCATCTGTGAGGCAGTTCAGTTCAATGATGAACTCGCTGTCTGTCGGCAATATCTGTGCACTGGGGTCGATTATCTTTATGATATCAAGCTGCTCTCTGAGTCCCATCTCTGTGCTCACTTTCCGACTCAAATATTCAATATATTCCACCTAAAAAAAAAAAAATTGACTCCAGAGCGGCAACAATATGTATGGTTCATAAAGACAATTCTGACAACTGAAATGTCCAATGAGACTGTCTGATCAAATCTTTACACTACAAACATGGCATAGAAAAGATGCACTGACAGATCATGAAGCACATACATGACATAAACAGTGTATCATACAGTTGAGGACAAAATTATTAGCCCCCCTATGAAATTTTAAGTTTCCTCAAGATATTCCCAAGTACCTATTTAACATAGCAAGGAATTTTTAACACAGCATTTCTGAACATACTATTTTTCGTTAGAAGGACCAAAATATTTATATATGCACACCAAAACATTGTTAAGTAAGAAAAAGCTAAAATGACCAGAGACATTATTATTAGCCCCCTATAAGAAATGACCATTTATTAAGTCATCGCACAAGCCACCTTTGTGCAGTGATGTGCT
>JAZGTK010001398.1:0-12619 GCA_036877625.1 Ambastaia sidthimunki
ACACACACACACACACACACACAACACCCAAGTGTATCTGTATATATATGTGCATGTGCACCATTTGTTTTTCAAAAGTAACTTAATCTCTATATATACATCATACCTTCCATAATTGTATAAATTCATAAAACTCACTTGGAGAAACTACTGCTGTTGGAGGAAGCCTCTGGTTTCTGAACACCTTCAGAGTCGCTGCTCTCATTTTCAGGTATGGACAGAGGCACTAGGGGTAATCTTTCTGCCTGCATGAGAGTACATACATATTTACACCAGTTTCCCCTTCATTTCAGATCTGTTTTGCTGCAGAATGAGCTCTTCTCACACCTTACCATAGCAACTCTTCTTTGTTGTAATCCTGACCTCCAAAAAGGCATATTCTCATCTTGTGGACTAAATTTTTGATCATTCCTAAAATTCAGAACAGGCTGTTACACAGATCCGAAAACTGGTACTAGACTCAGTAGTATTATTAAGAACTATTTTGTAGTACAGTTGTGTTTTTTGTCTATTTTGTTACTTTTGATAATATTTGACAACATTTGACAATATTTTACTATTTTTTTTTCAATCAGAAGACCATCATTTAAATTACATGAATAACATGAATTTTACATAAATAAAACAATACATGTAATAAAAAGCAATAATTATATACATATATTGTTTACTTGTTTATTACATAAAAATCACTTTAGGTAATATTTATGAGTGATAGTGCTAACAAATATTTTTAATTAGTTTTCAATTCAATTAAAAAGAGTATGAACTGGTTTACTTACATGAATCAAGTTTACAAACTCTGTTTTTGCTAAGTTTAAATGAAAGCCATTAAACCCACTAAACTATATAAGTTTAAAAATCAACATTGTGAATAAGGTAATCACAAATATACTGAGAAAATTCATGTTGTTATAAATGTGTCTCACCCCTGGGAAGATGTACAGCCAGCCTTTAAGTCACGTGATTCATCTGATTTCTTGAAGCTACTTTGCTGAGATTTTTGTGCAGTTTCATTTGCAGATACTAAAGACACATTTTAAGAAGACAAAAACAAAAACATGTTTGCTCCATGCAACGGCTGGACAAGTGCAGTTTTCCCATGCTGATATATTTCCTATTGAAACAAGTTGAGAAGAAACATAATGAAGGACTTTTTGTCCTTCGTTGTTTTTAAATGCTGGTAAGGTTTTATTTACCTTACTGTCATGATTTGTTACTTGCTATTTCTGGTCAGAAGCAGGTGTTAGGGGGAGGTATAGCCTCATTCTATGAGCTAACATGAGATAACCCATAGACAGATTCAAAGCTTACAGACAAAAACTAAGTGCCTCAAAACTATTTTGATTTCTTTAAACAGTTACACATTGTCCTAAACAGATGACAAGTGACAATTTCTCTACAACAAATCACATATAACACCAAGAAAGCTGCACATTGCCACATAAATCACAGTCAAAGTATATTTGATGCTTTAGACCAAATAGATTTCTCAATAGGCATGGCTACCCAGCAAAACATTTCAGAAACAGAAACTTAATTGATTAACGCATTGTTGCTTGTCACTGTTACACAGCTGGTAAGGGCAAAATCTTTGATTATGGAAGAGATTGGCGTGGTCACTTTATTGTGTTTGTCACGTACAGATAATTTGTTTTTGATAAACTAACCTGATATGCTCTCTTTATCCTCTTGTGAAATGAGCTGCTGTTTGCCCAAATTTAGATTACGCACAGCAACTTCTAGAATGCGCTTGGGCTTAGCACTCATGTCAAAAGCCCTTTGAAGAATTGAAGTGCATTTTTTAACGTTGCCTAGTGGGAACAAAAGGAAATCAATGACCAAATTAATCAATTAGTAAACATTTCTGAGAGAAAGAGAAACCAAAATATGTCTTCATTTCTAGTTATACGGCTGGCTTTAGAGTACTCCTTACCTTGCAAAAGCTCAAACTGAGCGTACGCTATGTGGACAAAGGCAAAATCCTTGCAATGGGATCTTGCCATTTCAAAACTGCCGTGTGCATCGTTCACATCCTGGATGCTGTTAAAAAAATGAGACAGACACAAAAAAAACCTCACCTAAAAATATTTAAATTTTACATTTTTACACTACCAATCTAATAGATCATAGATCGTGCCTGGCTATGTCTGTTAAGCAACAATGGGGAATCAGTTATGGTAAATTGTCACTGTATCTAAATAAGCTTTGTGAAGTTTTAGAGAAATTACAGCATACAGATAAAAAAATGATAAATATAAATAAATATAGACAGAATTGTTATTTCGGGTGAACTATTCCAATTCTATTCTATCAAAGACACAATAATCATGACTTACTGTATATGGGCATAAATACCACAAGAAACACAACTACAGGGTTCAGAACAGAAGCAACTTACGCTTTTAACTCTGCAAATCTGACCAGCATCTTGGCATAGCTCTCATTTTGACTGTACTTCCCCAATGGCATGCTGGAAAAGACACGTGTGTAGCAGTCTATGAGCTTGGTGAGAAGGTTGGAATCAGTTTGGAGATTGCCCTTCTTCTCCAGATTGGTCAGAAATGTCAGGCAGGTGTCGGGGGAGTTTGAACTGATGGCCTGGTTAATGTAATCTGTATCATCTACATAAAAGAAATGTGGTTAAAATAGCAGCTGTTGTTGACTGCAAACAAGGCCCCACCCCTTCTGACTAATCAATTTCCAAGACTTTTCTGTTCCTCTATGGTTACTTAAAGGAAATAATTTTGTAGAGACTGAAACACAACTAATTTCTAAATGATGTGTATTTGGGCTGAACATAACTGAATAAATATGCATTCATTATAGACATTTCCATGACATGGTAATATCTTAAATCAGAATTTAAAAAATGTGTTAATATTTAAAGGTTTCTAATGAACAACGTGTATTTACTACACAAATACAGACGTCATTACCGTCAGTGAATAACTGCTTCATCTTTGCCAGCCTTTGACACAACATGGCGATCTGCATCTGTCGCTCTGTGTTCTCTTCTTCATCCATCTTTATTTACTGCACAACAAATCAGTGGTCAATACGCCAACAGTACTGCAGTGACACTACGTCATATACAACACAAAGCTTTAGTATGAGATCTATATAATAATTAACAATATAATCTTTATACTTTATATTGCAATGTTCCGCAAATGACACCCAGTAAAGAACAGCACGTCATGTAAATCTCTTATATAACCTATAACATCTCTGACTTCTACAGTCCTCTAGAAACTGATGTCTATGCATCCATGTTTCTGTATGTAAGGCTTTAACGTCAAGGATAAACATCCAGACAAAGTTTGCCTTAACGAACGTTTAAGTGTTTAAATCAGAGTGTTTTGTGTATCTGAACTACCCCTCTGAAATCAACTTTCAACCTTATCAACACTTTATGACGATTAACGCAACAGATTGACCGTGAGCGGGTGGCTAAACACATTGTTTAACACAAGGTCTAAATTATATTATAAAAGTTTATTTAAAGGAGATATAAACACCCTGCACTGTTAACCGTTTTAAAACAGTTATTAAAGCTGTATACTTACATTGAGACGGGAAACGGAGTTAAATTTGACGCTAAAATAAATGCAATGTTTTTTTCAGAAAGCGTTTTAAAATTTGCCACGTCCCAAAGCGCCCGATTCTATTGGTCATGACGTATTTGCGGGGCCACTCAACGATCACATGATTACTCCGAAGAGGAGGGGTTTCCGGTCACGTCACATTTTCATTTCAAATTAAGTTTCATACAAAATAATGGATATATTTTATTGTGTAAACTTTATATCAGAACGTATAAAGTTGAAGGTATATTATTCATGTGATTTCTGTATTAATGCAAAAGAAAAATGTATTATTCATTGTATTGTAAAGATGTGTGGATTGGATTGTATATTTTATCAAACAGACATAAAGTGTTTATTGTGGACTGGAACCCAGTATTGCATGTTAATATGTATATAAAAGAAAATAAAAGTTTAAGAAGTTTAAGTCAAAGGAGAACACTAAAATTCATAAATGCATCTTTTTAAAAACCTTACCTAATCCGTAACTGATGACCAGACTCAATAGACTGGTGTCAATTCCTTCAGCCAAAAAACTCCTCCAGCAAAAAAAAATTCTGTTCTTAATTACATACATTGTGACATATTTGCTGCTGTATTGAACTAACTGAAGTTTGTATGCAGTACAAATATTTTATTTTGTGGAAGAAAAAATGTTTTTGACAGATGAATAATAAACTTAGGTCTTACTGAATTGAATCAAGTGCTAAATGTTCCATACATTTCTGTCCATCAACTGTTTTATTGCAGGCAATCACTGAGTTTATTACTAGCTATCGACGGGGTACTTTAGAATTTTAAGTTGTTAAAAGAAATGTATTGTGTCAAGATTACAAACCAGCAAAATGTTTAATAACTATTAAGTTTTATAATAAAATTACGAAAACAACATAGTACGTCTACAATTGTTTTGTTTATTTATTGTCATTTTCATTTAAGTTAAACAGATAGTACAAACAAAACAAAAAAAACAACACTTTCTAACATACAAATTATCCTTGCAACTACTGGAATAAATAACAGCAAATAAGAGTTTAAAAGATACTGCATTACTTAGGGGAATACATTGATTTTATCCTTGAGCACCTAATGTTATAGGACGAAGTAGTTTCTGTATATACAAATGTAATGTGCATGTAATTTGTTAAAAAGCAGTATGAGGAAGATCTTTACAAGAAGTTGTGGTTAGGAATGACAGTGTTACTTTTGTAATAAAACTTATGTCTGATGAATGGTGTGGCAAACTCAAAAAGCTCAATGCAACAATTTACAATAAAACATCAATCTAAGCTTTAATATGCTAATCTATCTGCTGGCCTTGCTTGGATCCTTCCATAGTTCGAAGGCTTTCGTCCCACTGTGAGAACTGTTTTGATAAAAGAAACATCTACCAAAGGGTTAAGGATGGTAAGTACAAATGCAAATGCTTTAAAATGAGCTTATTGTTGACTTTAGCTGCAGGGGGTTCTGACCACATGACAAGCAACAAAATTATAACTGAAAATAAGCTCATTTATTTTTCACTGTAAATAAGGATACCATTTTGTTGTATTCTTCAAAAAGCATTTTCACTTCAGATGACAACTCTTCATTCAGATCCTGTGGAATTAAAGCAGGGATAACAATGTATGTTTATAAATTCACATATATGGTCCCACATCGTTTAATGATGGTGAACACATGACTCAAAATTGCACAGATAAGCATAGGAAGAAAAAAGGTATGGGCAAAGGCACAATAGGTAAAGAAAAAAACATGTTGTCACCTGCTGTTGAATGTGAACTTGTGACAGTCGCTGCACTTTAGTGGTCAGCTCTGGAACCGCTATGATCATGACAGTAAAATGCAGTGAAAGTTACAAGTTACACAATATTGTTATGGTAGATCCAGATAACTTTTATCATACAGGAGGAAGGAGTCAACAAACGTCATCAACTGAAGCAACACGCAGTTTAAAAAAAATCGATCCAACACAAGATTTTACCTTTAATGTGATAACTGTTCAGAAGAGGTTGCAGATTGTGCACCTGTTCCAGTGATGTGGCCTGGGAACATAAAAACTCTTCCTCTGTGGGTGTAGAAGGAAGAGTGTTATACACTGTCCAGACTCCTTAATTCAAAAATACATACAAAAATATGTGATGCATTTTACTGGTATATAAACTATTGGTTAGCGCTTAATGCAAATAATGAAAATGCAACTAATCAAAGTGCAATATGTATCCATAGTTAGCACTGCAAAATTAATAGGCTTCAACTTTAGAATGAGAACGCAAAGAGATGTTTAGACATATAAACATAGTAATTTTGCATATTGTCCTACCCCATACAGCAATAAATGAACACTTTTTTTAAACTTTGGTAACCACGTAAAAACGGAGTCCTTAAGCAACACTAGTCGAGAACCACTGCTATATGTCACAATCAGAGTAAACTAACCTGCTAAAACAAACTCCAATTTCACCGCATCTGGCACAGCTATGAAGTCTGTAAACTGAGGATCCAAATACTTCAGCAAATCTTCAACTGAGGTAAGAGAAAAAAAAACACTGTTACATGTATATTACTTTGTTCTGAAATGTTATTTATGCAAGTGGGGTTGATATGGATGTCTGCAGGTTCTTACTTTTCTTGTGAAGGATCTTGACACGCTCTCTCTTGTTTACTGTGTTTGCAAGAACAGCACTGATTCGTGTAAGAGATTCAGCACACTGGAGGAAGGATGTTTTTTGTCAATTTTAAACAACCATTTAATCTTTCATTTCAGTGGTGACTTTCTGCCATTTAAAGTCGTCATAGCATAGAATTCAATGTGAAAGCATTTGCTCAAACATATTACAGGTGATGAAACTTCCCTGTGAAAAGATTATAGTAAATATGTTTAGTAAACATGGTATAGTAAAATGTTTCTTTTTCTTGATGGGGTCCTGATTAGCAACATGTAAAGATCCCTATGAGACTGATCATACAGAAATGGATTTTGTAAATCACTTCTTAGGTTTCAATAATTAATTATAATAAATTAACCGGTTTATTGAGGAGAGGTGTGTTATGACGTTTATAAGCGATCGGGTGTACAATGTATTTCTGGCGTACGAAAACGTGTGCGAAAAATAACAAATTAACATTGGGCTACATTTTGTGACGTAATAGCTCCGCATCATAATGTAGCAGATTTGGGGGTGGGCTAATATCGCTCAGTCTAGCAAGCAGCAACAAATGGTGACAATAACATTACCCCATTGACTTCTACCGAAAAAGGCATCAGAACACCGTACAGACATTTGGGGCTTGCTAGAATTATGCTAAATCGTGCTAGCGTCATGTTAAAGAGCATGCTAATCGTGTTAAAATATTTTATTATGTTAAAACGTAGCATAATGTTGAAAGGTTTTAGTGTTATGAAAAAAATGTCCTTGGTTAAAGCGTGTTAGCTTCATGTAAAAAAATATTTGGAATCATGCTAAAACAGGTTACATTATGTTAAAACGTTAACAACATAGTAAAACATGCTAAACTTACCCTCGTGTTAGAGACCTAAGATATTTCAAACCATTATACATTTTTCACGCCGGGCTTGATCAAGCCCACACAAAGTTTGTCTTCAAACCAAATCAGTATAATTATCAACAATATAAAAAATAATCAAAATAATGTTGACAATAATTAGCGTCATGCTGCAGATTATATACCAGACAACGCTCTGTAGGGTTTTACACGTGTCCTACTACTAAATTCACCTTCACTGGTTTATTGTTCTTTCCTGCTCCTTCGCCATGGACGCGTTTTTCGAGCTCTTGCAGACGAGCGTCCAGGTCAGCAATATTGCTTTTCTCCTCCATCATATTCAGTCGCTCTGTGGTAAACCAGAAGTGACGTTTAGTAACGTTTCCGGATGCTTATTGTTTGGCGCATTACAGCAGCTGTTGGATACACCTCTTCCACCCACCTATGCTTTGCAGCAACGGAACTTTTTCTTCCTCTTCTTCTTGGCGTTTTAATGGCGGATGGCATACAACTTTTAGCTGCATTAACTACTGATTAGGAGTGTGGGTCAGGCTCATGGTCTACCCTTGAAATTCCTATATTCTATTATACAACCCCTTGTCCTTTAAATACTGCAATAGAGATTTAAAGTTTTTATCCCCTGATTTACTCCCCAAATCAAACTTTTCTTCATTTTCCTTGAAATCAGCAATCATTACCTTTTTTTCCTTGCCGTACCTTGGACATTTCATTATAACATGTTTTACATTTTCCTCTTGATTACAAAATTCACATTTTCCAGTTTCATGTCTCCCTATTCTCTTCAAACTGCTATTAAAAGCAGTATGTCCAAATTTAAGCCTTAATACTATAGTTTCCTCATGTCTATTTCTTCCTAATACTCTATATTTACCAACAATTCTTTGAATGCTATAAAACCATCTCCCTGTTCTTTCTTCTTCCCAATATTTCTGCCATCTATTCTTCACGTTGTTTGATAAAACACTTAATTTCACTCTTCCCATATTTTATCTGCATATCTATGTCTACTTTCTTTGTTGCTTCCTTTGCATATTCATCTGCCAACTCATTTCCTTTTACTCCCACATGCGCTGGTATCCAACAGAAAGCTACATGTATTCCCATCATCTGGATCCTATATATTGTTTGAAGAATCTCAATCATTAAATCTGCTCTACTCTCTGAATGACATGTTTTAATTGTAATTAAAGATGAACTTAAATCAGAACATATGAGTGTCTGCATTGGCTTATTTTCCTCCACCCATTGCAATCCCTGTAAAATTGCAATTTTTTTCACCAGTATATATTAACAGATTATCTGTGATTCTTTTGCTGACTTTGACATTAAATTCTGGGATACTGAATGCCACATTTACTTTGTCTTCAGTATTTTTCGATGCATCTGAATAAATTTGAACATAACCATAATTATTTTCATGAATGTACTTATGTGTTATTTGAGCATTTGATTTTAACTCATCCTTATTTTCCTTACTTAACAATGTCATATCTACCGTAGGTTGAGATATTATCCACAGAGGGATTGTTGACCATGGGACTGTAGGGCTTATTGGACTTTCACAAATTTCCATTTCTTTTACCACTCTAGGCACTTCCCATCCAAAACTTTTGATTTCTCACCTTCCTTTTTCCCAGAAAGGGCAGGCACGGAACTAATCCAGTGAAGAACGTTTATAGTCCTGTCTGCTAACCAACATCCGATATCAACATTCTTGCTAAAACAAAAACCAAATTTTTCTATTAAATACTGTCACAAAAATAAAATATCGTAACACTAAAATAATAGAGCAACATCACACTGTCCCATAATATTCAGATTAGTGGTCGACCACAATTTTTACGGATTTATTAGGGACTTTATTAGGGCCACCTTTGCAGTGGTGAAAATGTCAGAGAATCATTTGTAGGATCACAGTTGCAGACATACTTAATATTTTTTAGCAACACATGCATAAAATCACACTATATTTATGTATGCAATTAGCATTGTGTTTAGAGGCTATTACATGGATAATAGATGGAAAACCTCTGCATTTTAAAGTCGAACTCTGTGCAGTCTTGTGCAACGCGAACATTTAATGATGCTAGCATGACTAAGCATCATTCTAACATGTTTTAGCATGATGCTAGTATTATTTAGCATGATGTTTACATCTTGTAGTATGATGCTAGTATGATAATGCTTACATAATGCTTACATATTTTAGCATGACTCAACATCTTGCTAACAAGATTTAGCATGATTTTAGCATGTTGCAGTTCTTTGTGGTGGCTAAGGTACTTGGTGTGGTTGCCAGACTGTGGCTAATGTACCCGGGGTGGTTGTTTTGGTACCGAGATGGTTGATAGGGTGTTGCTATGCTGTTCCTAGGTGGTTGCTAAGGTAATCAGGGCGGTTGCTAGGCTGTACGAAGTAACATACCAAAGTTTTGTTTAGAAAAAGAGAGCTTTGCTTCCTAAGCACAACTTATAAGTAAACAAACAAACAAAGATTCAGAAAAGAAAGAAAAGTGGACTCAGTTTTTCTATACATGTACTGGAGTTTTTGGGTGTGGGACTTTCTCCTTTGCTTTTCTTTTTATCCTCACAGGGTTACATCTATTCATGAGCAATAATGCTATAATTCTATACTATAATAACATGAAAAATTGAGGTATTTATTAGAAGTTTCTTAACTGAAACTTAAAAATAACGCTATAGTGCTATATTATAATACTATGAACAATCGAGGTATTGATTAAAGGGTTCTTAAATAAATCCTTTTGATTACAGTTTTATCGGACCAGCACCAATAAAAGTTTTAAACAAATATGCATAATGCACCTATCAAAATATCGTTAGTTTGGCTGTTTGGCTTTACCGTAAAGTAATAGCACCTGCTTTGGCGCATGCCCAGTGAAGCGGTTCTCATTCATTGTTGTTTGGGTCCAGGGGAGCGACCGATAAGCCGCAGTGATGCCAATAACAGTCTAGGATGCTCGGTACGCGGATGATTTTATATTCGTGTGTTTTTTCGACAGGCCTTTGATCAGATCCGGATCCATCTGGGATTGTGGTGTTATTAACAGTTCAAAGTAACTGTGTCGCATGACCTTGCGCTGAATGTCAATAGAAAGGGATTTTAATCTCGCAACGGTAAGAAATCAAATGTATGATACTGGTTAGACGATTTGTATTTGCGATGTTTGAGTAAAGAAACGAAGAGAGTATAAGCTTTATGATCATTTTGCGTCTATTTCTGTCAATGGCGTCGGCGCATTTGCGCATGTTAATTTTTGCATCCATCTCTTTAAAATTAAACTAAACTCATGGAAAGCTTATTTACAATAATGGCTGCAACGTAACGATTCTGATTTGGGAGAGGCTGCAGTGGAAGTCTGCCAAATAAGGATAGTCATAGTTTCACACTTGGCCCACACCTTGATATGCAAATTACATTGAGGTACGTGTTGTAGAATGAAAGTGGCTTTTTATTTGTATTAGGATCATTGCCATTATAATTAAGATCGTTTTGAGCAGATATGCGCTGGCACGTGCCTCCCTGGTCTTTGTGCTGAATGAAACCCCCCTCGTACATACCCCACCTCCCCCAACCCCACCATCACAATAATCAAACCCTGTCCTTACCTCGCCATCACACTATTACAACATCACCACATAACAATGCTTATATTTTTAATCTGCTTTTTGTTTTTCTGTTACCTCCGACCCAACATGTCTCGCTTGGGCATTTTTAGAAACCTTGGAATTAAGTATCAGCGATGGATATTTTAAAGCATATAATCAACGACACCATTGAATTCTACAAATGGAGTCTTACCATTGCAGGTAACTGATGTCTTAGCTAAATGTGGTGTGGTATCTATGGTAGTACTCTGATTAAATGAAACCTGACTTTACAATGAGAAAGCTGTATCACTTTTGGAAAGCAAGAGAAGATTTTGACAAACAGACTAATTCTATGCAGTTAACTTAATGTGAGAAACTACAGAATATGGGTGACTACAGATTTGACTGTAAGTAGAATATGCAACAAACAGGAAACACTGACACCAAACCCTTTTATGGAATTGTGGATTAATGCACCAGATAAAACTGTAATAATGGGGTTTCATGATTGTTTATAGACAAGCGTGTGGAGAAATGGCCTCTGATGGACTCTCCCCTCCCCACACTGGCTATCAGCACATCCTATCTGCTTTTCCTCTGGCTTGGGCCAAAATATATGCAGGGCAGAGAGCCCTTCCAGCTGAGAAAGACCCTCATTATCTACAACTTTGGCATGGTCATCCTTAACCTTTTCATATTTAAAGAGGTGAGCTCACTTGAACTTTCTAGGTCTGAAACCATATTCTGACATGATAAAGCACCAAGTGCTTAAATATTTCCATCTTAACTCCTCTTCACACCATTGGTGCTGCCTAATTTGGTTAAATTTGGTTGCTTTAGTAACAGTAATGCCAAATGCAGAAATGAACCGCTCGATCTTGTAGACAATCAGCTACAATAGTTGAGAGGAGAAGGATCTTGAGCACCACTGTCACTTTGCATCTGTTAAACTTTTCCAAACTTTGTTTAGAAATAAATGAGTTAAGGTTGTGTTATCTCTGCTAGTTGCTGGTTGTGTAAATGGTGCATTGATTTTCAGTTTGTCGTCATAACCAGCCAGCCACAACAAATGACACTACTTTTTGTTGATCTCTTGGTTTTTATTTTTTATGGCATCTCATCTGGTACTTCCACCCTTAACAAAAACTCATGCACATACAACCTGCTTGTCATGTATTTTAAGTCAAGTTCAGGCTGTGTCTGAAACCTTTTATACTATTGGAGGAAACAGCCATTTTGAAGTTCTCTCAAAGTTATCAAAAACATTCTTTTAATAATGTTAACAAAACATTTAACATTTTTTATTAATGAAATATCAAAAACTTTATTCTGGAGCTGTAGGTGGAAGTTTTAAAAACACTACATAATTTAAAAAAAAGTTTGCATAACATTATCCTATAACTGTAATGACAGGTCGTGAGCACAGGGATCCATTTGCAGCTTTATTAGAATGGTTGTACAAAACAGGGTCGAATACCAGCAGACAGAAATGGCGAAGACAAGGCAATATCATAAAAGGCAGGCAATGGTCGAGGCAGGCAGCAGACAAAAGAGTAATCCAACAAACAGGCACGGGTCGGGACAGGCAGCAAACAACAGAGTAATCCAATAAACAGGCACAGGTAACAACGGGTAAACCAACACAGGGAAAAAACACTCAAAATTGAATCCACAGCAAAACAAGACTTCGCAATGAACTAACAAACACTGTGAGTATAAATAGAGTCCATAATGAGGTTATTGGCAACAGGTGAGTAATGAGGGAGAGTGGTCAGCCCCAGGTATGAGGGCTGCTGGGAAATGTAGTCCAATTAATACTCGGGCGACGGTTCCCGCTGACGGCAAGGATGAGGCTGTGCGGAAACCTCAGATGTAACAGAGCCCCCCCCCCCC
>JAZGTK010001398.1:12626-40695 GCA_036877625.1 Ambastaia sidthimunki
CCCCGCCCCCCGCGAACGGCTCCTGAAGTGAGGAGGCACACGACGCCGAGGTCTTCCACGGGGTCGGGGGGCCGGCTTCTCCGGATGGGCCCTATGGAACTCTGCTGTGAGAGTGGGATCCAGGATATCTTTTGCGTTCACCCAGGACCTCTCCTCTGGACCTTACCCCTCCCAGTCTACCAGGTATTTTAGAATACCCCCTCGGCATCGAGAATCCAGGAGTACGTTGACTCGGTATGCCTCCTCACCATCTACCATAAGGGGAGGCGTCTGTGTCTCGGCTCCCTCCTCTGGCGGTCCTCCCGGTCCATCAGCGGGTTTCAAAAGTGACGCATGAAAAGTGGGAGAAATGCGGTAATTAGGAGGAACTTCAAGACGAAAGGAAACTGGGGTAATTTGACGGATAATTTTGAATGGGCCAACATACCTGGGACTGAGCTTTTTTGATGGAAGGCGGAGGTTCTTGGTAGATAGACATACTCACTGGCCGGGCTGTGAGTATGTCAATATTTGTGGCAATAAGACCTCAGGAACCGGGAGATCTCCTGATTGAGACGCTCTGTTTGGCCATTCGACTGTGGATGATAGCCAGAAGTTAACTTATATTCACATTGAGACTTTGGAATAGAGAGGACCAGACTCGGAAGTAAATTGGGGACCACGATCAGACACAATGTCATCTGGCAGACCATAGAATCGGAACACATGATTGCATAGGAGTTCAGCAGTTTCGAGTGATGTGGGAAGTTTAGGCAGAGGAATAAGGCGACAAGCTTTGAAGAAACGATCAATAATTGTTAGAATGACTGTGTTACCTGTAGAACTGGGAAGATCAGTGATGAAGTCCAGGGCAACATGGGACCAAGGTCTTTGTGGAACCGGAAGGGGTTGTAGTAAACCTGATGGGAGTTGTTTGGGTGTTTTGGACATTTGACATACGGTGCAGGATTGTACAAACTTTAGGGAGTCTTGGGTCATGGTGGGCCACCAGAAACGGTTCTTTAGTAGGTTGAGTGTGGCAGTAACAGGATGACCCGAACTCAGACTTTCATGAACCTGTTTCATTAGACGTTCTCTGAGGATGAGAGGCACAAAGAGCATATTGTCAGGACATTCTGGGGGTGCTGGCTCACCTTCATTGAGGGCCTGAATCTCGGTAATGATGTCCCACTGAATAGGAGCCACGAGAAGCCTTTCTGGAAGGATGTTTTCAGGTGTAGCCTTGATCTCCTCCTCATCCTGGCGTGACAATGAGTCCGCCTTACCGTTCTTCGACCCTGGGCGATAAGTTACAGTGAAGTTAAAACAAGTGAAGAATAGTGCCCACCTGGCCTGCCTTGGGTTGAGTCTTTTGGCTGATCGGAGATATTCTAGGTTCTTATGGTCTGTTAATACTGTGAACAGATGTGAAGCACCCTCGAGCCAGTGACGCCACTCCTCCAGAGCCAGTTTGATAGCGAGCAGCTCTCTGTTTCCAACATCGTAGTTTCTTTCTGCAGGAGAGAGTTTCTTAGAATAATAAGCACAGGGAAACATTTTAGCTGGTGTACCATACCTCTGGGAGAGGATAGCGGCGACACCAGTACTTGAGGCATCCAAGTACACGTGGAACAATGAATGGTAGATTGGGATCTGGATGATGTAAGACAGGGGCAGTAGTAAAACAAGTCTTTAACTCACGGAAAGCCTGCTCAGCAAGAGAACTCCATGGTATCTTGGAACTTTTGCACTTGGTAAGGGCAGTTAAGGGCACAGCTACAAGGCTATAGTTTCTTATGAACCTTTGATAGAAGTTGGCGAACCCCATGAAGCGTTGCAGTTCCCTCACGGTACGAGGCTGGGGCCAATCTAAGACAGCTTTGACCTTTTGTTCGTCCATAGTAACCCCCTCAGCGCTGATGATGTATCCTAGGAAAGTTGTACTAGTTTGATGGAACTCACATTTTTCTTCCTTGGCATAGAGTTGGTATTGAATTAATCTCTTGAGGACTGATCGAACGTGATGTATATGCTCAGACAAAGAATTTGAGTAGATCAATATGTCATCTATGTAAACAGTCTTTCTCCAGCATATCTCGGAAAATATTGTTCATGAATGATTGAAAAACAGATGGAGCATTGGCTAGACCGAAGGGCATCACTAGATATTCATAATGGCCACTGGCAGTTGAAAAGCTGTCTTCCATTCATCGCCCTTCCTAATTCTGATCAGGTTGTAAGCATTATGTAGGTCCAGCTTAGTGAAAAAACGTGCCTGACGTAGCTGTTCTAGAGCGGCTGGTACCAAGGGGAGAGGATAATGGTATTTTACAGTTATATCATTTAGGCCTCGATAATCTATACAGGGTCGCAATGAACCATCTTTCTTCTTAACAAAGAAGAAGAATCCCTTTGACGCTGGAGGGATGGATGAATCCTTTTGCTAACTCCTCCTGAATGTACGACTTCATAGCTTCAGACTTTGGTTGAGACAGTGGAAAGATTTTGCCTTTGGGAGGCACGGTGCCTGGGAAAAGTTCAATCGCGCAGTCTACAGATCGGTGTACAGGAAGCTGGGCTGCGTTTACTTTGTTGAATGCCTCCCGCAGGTCTGCATATTCTGGGGGTAGTGAGACTGGAGACTCAGCTAGGGAAACTGTTGAAAGAGGCTGCACAGATGATTTAGTTACTTGTTTAAGACATTGGACATGACAGGAATCACCCCAACTTACGATCTCACCCTGTCGCCAAGAAATCGAGGGATTGTGTTGTCTCAACCATGGCAAACCCAGAATTAATTTGTGTGAGGGAATAGGGATGACGTAGAATTGAATGCTTTCTGTGTGTAAGATGCCCACTTGTAGAGTTATTGCTGGAGTTATTTCTAAGGTTTCTCAAGAATCGATGATTCGACCGTCTACGGCCCTCACTGTGACATGGGAAGAACATGGGGTTAAAGTGAGTAGTAACTTCTGAGCGAAATTGGTTGACATAAAGTTGCCTGCAGCACCGGAGTCAATGAGAGCGTTAGTAAAAATGTCCTTGCCCTGAATGACTTGCCCTGCTTAACTGGAAGTTCAAAGGAATTTAGGGAATTGGATGGAGAGTCACTCACCAATGCTTTCTTAGTGGGACGAATGGGACAGGACCGTCGCTGATCTCCTGACTGGCCACAGTAAAGGCATAGCTGACCTGTTAGATGACGTTCACGTTCTGCTGGTGAGATACGGGTGCTGCCTAAAATCATGGGTTCAACTGAACACGCTGCCTCTACTGGGTGAGGTGTCGAATGACTGAGCGTTCTGTGACAAGGTCTGGAATGAATCAGATTATCCAAGTGAATGGATATATTTATTAGTTGGGAGAGGGTTTTACCTTCGTCCCGACAGGCCAACTCAGACTGTAGTTCCTCATTTAATCCTTTGCGGAACATTAGTTTAAGAGCGCTTTGTCCAATCGGTCTGGAACGCTAGAGTGCGGAATTTCAATGCATAATCTACCGCTTTCTCTCCTCCCTGTGACAGCGAGAGTAGCAGTTCTCCAGGACACTTTCCATTAGCTGGATGGTCAAACACCTCTCTGAAATGCTGTAGAAAGTCATTGAAGGTAGGGAAAGTTATTCAGTTAGGCTCCATATCGCTGTTGCCCAGTCAAGCACCTTTCCAGATAGCAGAGAGCAAACAAAAGCTATGCGGCTATGCTCTGTGGGGCAGAGAAAAGGTTGCTGATTAATGAAGAGATTACATTGAAGCAAAAACCCCTTACATTTTCCTGGGTCGCCATTGAACTTTTCTGGAAAAGCTAGGCGTGGGCTGCTAGTAGTAGTGGTGCTTTGACTGGGAGGCAGAGCGGATGCAACTGATCATGTGTCAGCGTCATCTCGCGTAGCGATCGTGCCATATCCTCAGTGACTGCAGTCAAACGGTCTAGTTGAAACTGTTGAGCTGCTAACTGAGCTGCTTGAGCGGATAAGTCCGAATACAGATGTATAACCTCCGCTGGATCTTGTTTTGGCGAAGTCTTCTGTAATGACGGGTCGTGAACACAGGGATCCATTTGCAGCTTTATTAGAATGGTTGTACAAAACAGCGTCGAATACCAGCAGACAGGAATGGCGAAGACAAGGCAATATCATAAACAAAAGGCAGGCAATGGTCGAGGCAGGCAGCAGACAAAAGAGTAATCCAATAAACAGGCACGGGTAACAACGGGTAAACCAACACAGGGAAAACACTCACAATTGAATGCACAGCAAAACAAGACTTCACAATGAACTAACAAACACTGTGAGTATAAATAGAGTTCATAATGAGGTTATTGGCAACAGGTGAGTAATGAGGGGGAGTGGTCAGCCCCAGGTATGAGGGCTGCTGGGAAATGTAGTCCAATTAATACTCAGGCGACGGTTCCGCTAACGGCCAGGAGGAGGCGGTGCGGAAACCTCAGACATAACAATAACTAAGCAATACATTAATACAATCTATAAAAACATTTTTTTGTTACTTAATGGAAATGTTAGGGAAATGTTCTTACAACCTAAAATTGTTAGCTGGGTAAATCCCTCAAGTTCTACAATCAAAACCTCAAAAAGGAAAAAATTACAGTATTACAGAATTACATTACATTCCATTTTAGTGTAGACAGACAAATTGAACAAAATAAATTATTTATTTTGTTACCACTATAAATTGCACCATCTGCCAACGGTGAAAGCACACCACAAACCAGAAACACAGCACAATGAGCATTAAATTTGCCCTTGTTTCTTTATTTAGCAGTATATTCTAACTTTTGATTTAGCTTGATTCAGCAGCATTTGTTGGCTCTTCTTGGATGGTTGTTTTTCACAAAATACACAAATGGTCCACCATTGCAAACTCTTTTCTTTCTTTTTATTTTAGTTAATGTATGTCATTTATAACTCCTAGTTTAATCTTTTTTGTAGCTTACAGTGCTAATAATAAGTCCAGATGTAAGGTCCATTTTGTTAAAAAGGTAAAGAAATAAAATAAAAAAATGCCATTGTCCTTCATACCAACAAATTTACATCATATCCAGTGATCTGGCCTTAATGAAATAACCCCAAAATTAGCCACGTTTTCAATAGAGTTTTTCATCTTGTGCAACACGTACACTACATATAACTGTAAGTTACTGTAAGAAATGTGTTTTAGTGTTTCATGCTTTCAGAATGCATCAGCAATATTACCTGTTGAATTTCAGCTCTTCCTTGCAGCACGGGCAGCCAAATACAGCTATATCTGCCAGCCTGTAGACTACTCTGATGATCCTAATGAAGTGAGGGTGAGTATGTTTCCTGGATGAAGTCATAATGCGTTCAGCTGTATGAAACTGTACAATGAAATTAGACACGTGATTCCGCTCTCCAGTTACTGGCCCGACCTGACCTGACCTCAGAGTTCAGTTTCACACTATGAGGTCACATTTACACACACAAAAGTGCAACCTAACTTCAGGCTGTAATGCTAATAATGTTATCATCAGTGCCAGTACATTTTACACATACGCATTTAAGAGACACTTTTATTCACAGCAACTTACATTGCATTCAGGCTAAAGATTTTTTCAGTACATGCCATGCATGCCTTGGAAATGAACCCATGATGCTGGTGTTGCTAGTTGCCATGCTCTACCAGTTCTATTTTCAGCAGGGTTGTGTGCCATTCAGAATTGGTTGTATTTTAAATCTTAGTTTTTGAATTTGAAATGAGGCAAACAGAATGCAAAATTGAGACTTGAATTTAAACTAGTTAAGTTTTAATGGAATCAAATTAAAGCTGCAATTTCGTTTTGGTTACAAATGAACAAAAATCAGTTATTGAGCATGTACGTAATAGATCGTTGTTCAAAACCATTTCCTCACCATACCCAATTCACAACTGTAAGTTTATAATACTGATTTATTATTTCAGCTGTGGGGATCGATTTACCAGGAAATGTCAGTTTGACTTTTGTAAACAGAAAGATGACAAAATAAAAGCATTATTTAATTTAGAGAATTGTGTAATCAGCTACTAAAAATAAACAAGCAAAAATAATGAAAATTATTTAATTCTTAAATTCTGAATTTTGCCCAACCTTGATTTTTAGTGGTTAAAATGTCAAGAGTCACAGTGGCGTACAATTGGTTGCATAAAGGTCTCGTATGTTATATGGCTTTTAGAAATTCTTGCATTAACACTCCAAAATTATATTCAAAACCATTAAAAAAATCTACAGAAAAACTGACTCATTAAATCTGTTATATAACACTGTTTCCCTCCTCATGTAATGGGCAGGTGGCTGCAGCCTTATGGTGGTACTTTATCTCTAAAGGTGTGGAATACCTTGATACAGTATTTTTCATTTTACGCAAGAAGTTCAACCAAATCAGCTTCCTGCATGTCTATCACCACTGCACCATGTTCACACTGTGGTGGATTGGCATCAAATGGGTTGCTGGTGGACAGTGTAAGTGTTTAATGAGCATACACCCTGAGCAGTGTGAATTAACATTTAAAAATTATATTAAACTGCCTTGTGTGTTATAGTAAATGAGCTGTGTGAACATTTATCTATTTTTCAGCATTCTTTGGCGCTCATATGAATGCAGCCATACATGTTTTAATGTACTTATATTATGGGCTGGCTGCATTTGGACCGAAAATACAAAAATATCTGTGGTGGAAGAAATATCTAACTATAATCCAAATGGTAAGTAGAGACATTTTGCAAGCAAAATATGAGAATTATGTGGAATATTAGGGTAACTCTGCAAGTAGGATATTTTGTTCCCTAGGATCATTTTAATATTTCTCCTCAATTTCTACACAACCATAGATGATCCAAAGCGCTTTTGAAAAATCAAGTATCAAAGTCAATCAAACTGTATATACGTAACATAACATAACAGTTTCTGGTTCCAGTTCCTAGTTTCTGTGAACTGTCTGTCTGCATTTTGAATCATATGTAATGTAGATTGAGGTGGGCCAATGTACAGAGAGTTACTAATCCAATCAAGAAGAAATTAGTGCATGAATCACAATGTCAAGGTCTTTACTAGAAAGTTTTACTTTTGCTACAGATCTGAGTTGAAAAAAGCTATTCTTTGACTGCATTTATGTGCTTGTCAAATTGGAGAAGAGGATCAAACTAGACGGCAAGATATCTTGCATGATTTTGTAGTTGTTACTTAAGGAAGTAGCAGCAGGACCCAGTAGAAGCAGGTTTTATTTTAATTTAGTTGCAGAAATTTTTTTGTCGTCTGTATCTTGACTTCATTAAGGTATGAAAAGAGATGATCTAAAGAATAGTCATTTCCTGGTTTGATTAGAAGAGTTGGAGATCAGCGTAACAATGATAATTTATTTTTCTAGCCCAAAGAGAGCATATAGGGGGAAAACAAAAGGGGGGCCAAAAAAATTATTCCCCTGTTACCCACAACAACACAAGGTGAACCACTGTAAAGCTAGGCCCTGAACCCCAACAACACACTAGAGTCATTTCAGAAGAATATTGTAATCAATAGTGTTGAATGCTGCACTCAAATCTAAAAGTATCTAAATAGCAGATGACCCAAAATCAATGGACAAAACAATGTAATTTGTAATATTCACTGTAACAGTGCTGACTCATTGCTTGAAATGTTCTCAATCATCTGCGTGACTGAAATGTTCTAGAATTTATAAGTATGAAGTAAACTGTGAAAGTGCAACTTTCTCTGAAACCTTTTAAATGAATGGAAGTTTAGAGCCAGGCCAGTAGTTATGCACAATTGGGTCAAGATGAGATCTTTTCAATAGAGGCTGTTAGTAGCATCACTATGCCACCACTATATCCACTTGGCCTGCAAATGCTAATAAAAGAACAGTCAGAAAAAATAGCTCACCAATAGGTATCAGTTCATCATATTTTTAACCATGTTTCAGTCACAAATAAAAAAAAGAAGGCAAGAGAAGTAATAAAATCAGGACGTGGTAATGCCCGTTAAAGGTCCTGATGGAACATATTCCAAATGACAGAGATACACAAAATTTACATTCCCATTCCCAGTAAAAGAAAGATCAAACGACAGGTATGTACACTGTTTGTGATAAGATTCCGGTGTATATAGCGAGGCCAGCGAGCAATTCAAAGAGCAACACAGTGATTGTAGAGTCGAACAGGCAGTTGTGATTGCTTTAAAATTTAAAAGATGCAGATCCAAAGATGAATAAAAAAACATATAATCCCACAAGCCAGAAGGCAATAAAGAGTCCGGGGGCACAAATATCGGTAAAAGCAGGTATTAAAACAGTGACGAGCATCAAAAGGAAAAACATCCTGCAGTCACATATACTCCAGATTTAAAAGAAGAAGAACTAAGCCACAACACATGTATATGAAAAAGACTGTTTATTTACTGGACTGAAGAACAGCGCATTGCGTGCTGGCAAAAGCACACATTTTGCAGGTAATACAGCCAGACTGAGGGAATTATCCAAGTCAGATTGTAAATCGTGTTGAAACAAAACAAAATGAGTCCAAATAAAACTCAGAAAAACAAACTCAAAAGATCAAAGTCCAGAGCTGTTAAACAGGCTGTGGTATAATATAGACTGAGGCATAGTGGTAGACAGATGGGTGAGGTTCACTTTGGACCTAAGAGTGTTAAAAGATGTAATTTGCCAGAATTTCCCACACCAAAAAGTCCCCCACCTAAGGGATAGTTTAGAAATCTAAATTCTTCCATCGTATTTCCAACAGAAGATATTATGAAGTACGGTGGTAACCAAAACCACCAAGACATTTCTTAGAATATCTACTTCTGCATTCTACAGAATAAAAAAAGTCACACAAATTTGGAATGACATGAAACAATTTTTTTTTAATAGTATGCTTTATAATATGTGTAGAATGCACATATGTTCTTTATAATAAGTGGCAGAATGCAATTAAAAAAAAAAGTGGCAGAATAAAGCACAAAATATCTCCAATACTGCTACCATTTTACCAAAACCGCCCCTTATTTAAGAATCAACCTCAAAAATTACCGATTATCATCTTTCTGTGAGCTTAGCAGTTGTTAATATCTGTTAACTTCTTCTATAGATCCAGTTTCATGTTACCATCGGCCACACTGCTTTGTCGCTGCACTCCAACTGCCCATTCCCGAAGTGGATGCACTGGTGTCTGATTGGATATGCCCTCACCTTTATCATCCTTTTTGGGAATTTCTATTACCAGACATATCGTCGCCAGCCCCGTCGCGAGGCCACGTCCAGGTCTGGCAAAACCCTTTCCACTGGAGCCTCTAATGGAGCCCTGGCAGCCAGTAATGGAAATGCCACCAAGATAGGCGAGAAGCCAACAGTGGTGGAGACCGGAAAGAGAAAGAGAAAGGGCAGAGCAAAGCGTGAATAAATCTAGACGAGAAAGCTCAGATCCATTTCAAATTGTTACGAAAAGTAGCAAAGGGGGAATAATATGAGCCTAGATGATGCAAGACTGAAATATGTATAATTTATGAGAGGATCTTACCCATATGGTATATATCCTTCCCTATCACCCGTTGTTTATATGAGCCTAAATGTTGCTTGACTGGAATACTTAGGATTAATTTATGAGAGGATCTTGTGCATATCACATATATCCTTCCTTATCACCCGTTCTTTATAGTTGCTACGTTAATCTATGAATCTGACTCGTATGTAAAAATTGTAGACCTACAATGTTTTTTTATTTATAATTTAAAAAAGTGTGGGACAAAAGTCTGAGACCACTAGTGAAAATGCTACTATTTTAAATTTTGTACATTTAATACAAACCTTATTTGTATTCTACAAATACAAACCTTTCCTATAATTTAATCCAATTATATTATAAACATAACAATTTGTAAAAAGTTTACATGGAATTTAAGTTCACAGGAATTAAAAAAATGTAAAATTCCACTGTTTTGCCTCACTCAAGCTGAAATGGACTCCACAAGAGGAATCCATAAAGAAATTTGAGGATCTGTTATATCAGCATGATGTGAGAATGTTTTAAAGAGCATCTTGTGTACAATACTTCAGTTATTTTGGTCAATATCACACATTTGCTCACTTGATTAGTGACCTATAGGAGCAAAATGTAATATTGTGTAATAACATATGTAATAGCTTTAAGTTTACGTCATTTTAAAACATTCTTTTTATTTTCAGGTTTAAATGCATCACAAATTTTCAGTTTGGTCTCAGAATTTTGCACCCTATCCATTTGTTATTACAATTTTATTTATCAGAAGCTTTCATGTTTCTTGTAAGGTCAGTTAAAACTGTTTAATGTGATATGTTAAGGAAATGGTATGTAAACATCATGTGGTACTGATAAATGCAGTTTGTTTCAATAATAGGGATCCATGGATGATAACATTTCATTAATACCATAATTATTTTTGTTTTGGCTCATAACCATTATGATGACCCATGTAAATTGTTCTTCTCTTGAAAATGTTTTGAACATTTTGAAGCTATTTTACATTTAAAGTAAAACAATACAAAAAGATCAGTTATTGTTTGTTGGAAATGCAGTTATCTGCTTTCAGTGTTAGCCAAATCAAATCAATTATATTTATAATTTAAAAAAACAATATTGGCCAATATCAGTATAGTCACCGCTATACTGTGTATCCCTTTTCAAATAGTTTTGACGTCATCACCATGAGGTAATTGAAAATTTGCAACTATCCAAGTGATAAGGGTAAGATTTAGTTTTCATTGAGAAAATAGAGGAAGAGAAAATATGTTTGCGGCTGTCATTATTGTGTTACATAAAGTCTTAAGATGCTCCATGTCGTTGTTTTTCATTTTGAATAATTCCAGTTACAAAACAATTTCAGCTGTTTTGGCTTGAATTTTTTATAATGTTGTATACTCTGTGCAGTTTATACATTGTGCTTTTAAAAATCCAATAATCATAAAAAATTCTGGCATTTTCTTTTTTTAATATATACAGTACATAGCTGTATATAAAAATAAACTGAGTGCCAATTGCATAGTAAACGTTACATAAGATTTAATTTCTAAACAAGCCCATTGTTGCAGTCACCCATGAGCCCTACACAATAAACCGGGAGACAATAATCAGTATTACTCACTTGCATAATTCTTTTCCTGGACAAAATTCGGTACATAACTTGTCCTTGCAGCGTTTGTTGATAATCCATGAATCGGGTCAAATTGATCGTCATATTGAGAAAAGGTGTGCTATGACCTTTATAAGGGATCGGATGTGTGGTGTTTTTCGGGTGTAATTGTTTTTCTATAATAAAAACAATTCCCATTTACATAATACTTTACTACAAGTAACTAACATTACTTGTAACTAACAAGTTTATAATAAATTAAGTATATTTGTTTATTTAAATATACAAGACTATTTATTTACATATACACTATAGTTTGAGTAAAGCCCGAGTAGTATTACGACGCTAATAACCAATACAATTAATACAATAAAGAAAACTGCTCAAAACATCGTCTCTGACAGGCAGAATAGTATACAGTCTGGTCTGTTTTCTCAGTGGCGACCTCTTCCGTTTAATATAGTTTAACCACACACCGATTACCCGGAGCCAACACGTCGCTCTTCCCACTCAGAACCCTTTCCGGTCTGGAGTCCAGGGAGTTTTCCTAGGCCAATAAATCAGCTGCATCAGCGTTCTCACTTATTCACAGGACACTGAAGTCTCGAAGGACCAATCAGAGCACTGGCCTTTCCTTCACTTCAGTGAAGACAAAGGTTACCATGGTAACTGCACACACCTAATTTATTGAGATAGGATTTACCATCTGCCGTTTCCAATGAGCATGTAATGCATGCATTAATATTACACATTCATAACACACAAATGTCATGCATCAAAATAAACCTTAAGTGAAAAATAGAAAAAACATTATCAAGTAATTGATATGTTGTTTGGAAAAAAACTGATGAATAGCAATAAACATAAATCTGCTATTAAGTGCTTTGCCAATGTATATAATTATTTACATTTATTCATTTGGCAGACACTTACAGTGAATTCAATACATTCATACATTTTTTACTGATTAAATACTGAGAGCAGCAGCCATTTTAGTTTAATATTTAAAAGAATGTTTAAAATCGTATATAAATTTAATTTAAAACCTTCCTAAAATAAAAAAAGACAACAGTTGCATAAAATAATTCTTAAAACAGAATATTCAATTAAAATTTTACAGTTCAAACTCTGTAAGAAAACATTTAATATTTGACTGAGGAAGGAGAAAGACATCCTCTGTTTCAATGAAAGGCTGCTCCCCTAGGGCAGGATGCAATGGAAAGATTGTTTTGAGGGAAACTACTCGATTCTTCACAGATAATCCATGCAAGTTTTTTTATCATAGAGCACCCATGCAATTCTTAATTATATGACCGAATACATTAATTCTGAAACACTCTCCTAATGGCACCAATTATAAAGCCTTCCTTACATTAGCCAGCTGCTCCACACCCTGTTGTTCAGTTACCAGCTGGCCACCCCTCTGAGCCCAGAGAGGTCATATAGGACCATCCCCCATCATCTATAAAACACAGACACTTTATAATCATTAACATGGCAGTGTTACATCTTGCATAAAATAAATGGTCTGGCTCTAATTCTGATTGCTAGTACATCATGGATAAACATAAACAATGAATCAATATGTTCATCAGTTTATAACACAGCTAGAAAGAAAGACAATAGAACCATTGTCTGGTGATATAATCCCAGATGGTGGGATTGTACCTGGAGGCTGGAGGCTGTACCTGGGTGAAGCAAACTATATTGATCATGTTTTGTAACAGAAGAAAACAGACCTCAGCTTGGCTCACAGCACTTCACATAACAGGATGGAAAACAACAGGGGAAAATATAAAAAGACATTAAATATTCACAGAGATATGCACAAAGGACACCTCCCCATGACTTGAGTGTGATATTCCAGTTTTTGACAAATCACAGAAGTACATGGTCTAAAACAAACCTTAAATCATGTTAGACAAGTCTAAACAGTTTTAACTCCCCAGAATTTAATAGTCTTGCTTATATTTTGCTTTAAGAGGAATTTGGGGGAAAGATGATATATTGAATAATTCAATAAAGGGGTTTAAAAGATATTTGCAAACATATTCCTTACCGTCAAGTTGTGTGATGTCAGTTATATGATTAAACTTATCTACACGATTGTTGCAATGTACAGCTTACATCTCTGAGAGTTATGTGATTCTTACTTGTGTCTAGAGCTTCATGATGTCATCATCCTGGAACTGTACTGGACCACAAAAGCTTAAATCCTTTAATGTAAGGTTTGACAGGTAATGAAGTAATACAGTTGTCAAGCACAAAAACATGAAGGAGCTTATTTGCAGTGCATATATTTCTTACACTGAAAGCACAACAATTACAGCATAAATGCACAAGATAATAGCAAATGTAGCTTTTATAAAATGTTACAAAAAGGGACAAAAAGGTCTAAAAATATGACCATAGAACAAAAATGTTAAAAAGCACATTATTATTATTATTTGCTACTCTGATGTTATCGGCATGGTATATAAGTAACTGTATCGTATATTTTAAGGCCCCGCCCGGTGTGACGTCATCGTGTGACTGTTGATCAATTTTTAAATGGTGGTTTTACGACGCCGTACAGTGTCATTATTCTTTGTCTTTGCTATTTGTGCTGGACTAGGAATGAGATGTTAAAGGGTAAGAATTGTATTCAGTTGTTATTTTGTGGATGTGGGTGTTACCTTTATCGTGTATGGCTTGGCTGGGTACAAAGAAAGACTGAACAATTTATTCACCTTGGGAAGGTTAAAAGAAATGCCTCACCGCACCATAACATTAAAAACATGTTACAAATGTGTAAGAGTTTTTGTAAAAGTGTTACAAATAGAGCCTGCATTTTAAATAGAAACGATGTATGAACTGAATCGGAAGCTTAACAATATGCAAAATTATGGAACATATACTTAATGATTATACTTTTCGGTGGGCTACCGAGTGGTGCTTTCAAAAAGCTGCTAGCAATTTGATGTTTTTCGTTTGCATTTTAATGCAAAACGGCACTTGCTCGGTTATCTGCTATTTTGTTCTTTCTTTTCTATCCATGTGAGCCATCACTGGATAACATTTGGGCCAATACGCTATATGGACAATAATAATAATCGAAAATATTATATACTTATGTATAAAACTATATTACTTGTGATATTAATATTAAAATGATGCAGACCTCAGAAAAGGTTTCTGTCGTGATATTATTTTAGAGATGTTCGTCGTAGACAAGGTTTATGTGTAGAATGATATTGTCTGCCACCAGCTGAGCCCCACCATATATTTCGATGACAATTTCTGCCAGTACAGTCCTCTGAGTTTAGACTGATATGCATATACAACAATTAATACAAAGCTTTGGATAATGTAACAATGAATAACAATGTGACGATGTCGTTGCGATGTTTTCTTATTTCAACAAACATTCATGCCAGGATACGAATGGCAAAATGCTATACGAAAAGAAAGGTTCATGAAGGGTAAAATCTTCATTAATGGCTATTATAAAGTGGACAATAAGTTGTTGGTTTAGGCTGCTGATAAATCGATTTATGCTAACTGGTTTCTGTCTCCTCCAAACTGGTCATTACAAACAAGTGTTTATACCATCTTTAAGGTGGCAACACTGTAGCTGGCTGCCCAACTAATAACCAAATTGGATCCGTACCAAATTGAAAAACACTGCTGTCAAATTAAGACACATATTTCAGCAGTTACACGACTGAAGACCATTTGAAATTCTTAGAAAATTAAAGAATATCGTTTCTCCTCTCATAGGCAAGATAAACATGGATTATTCACATCTGACATCACGCAGATGACTAAATGAACTCCGTGGATAAAAGCAACATGAAGCAGCAGCAAGCATCATCGCCAGCGAGACTTAAAGACTCGCCATCAAAAGGCAAAGGCTCCAAAGACACGTCTGTCAAACCTGTTTATTCAAAGGCAGGCGGTAAAAGCAGTCGCAGTAATTCTCCGGTCACTGTAATCTCCGGTAAAGACAAGCAGGCCAAAAGCGCGGCAGCTGTCCACGTAAGTGGTGCTGAAAGTCCAACTCTAAAAAGGGCGGACAAGAGCAAGAGCATCGAGGAGCGCAGCAGGCCCTCTGAGGAACCTTACGGCACGGATGAGTCGTGTTTTTTGGGCGATGCCGCTCGGGTGGTCTCAGATCAGCCGAGCTCTACGAAATCCTCTCAAGGTAAAAAGGAGAACGTGAAAGTTGACGAAGACAAGCAGACCACCAAGAGTGCTGTCGGATGCGGTGCGGGCTTTTGGAGGGAAGGATGTCTGCGGTCTGAGCTAATACAATTTCACATGAACAAAAGTTTGAAGAAAGAATGCAGCATCCAAACAACAACGTCAAGGTCTCTGGTGTCGGAGCAGCAGCTGCCACCCGAGGACACCAGTCGACCGGCAGAGACCGTAGCTCAGAAAAACCGGGAATTTCAAGAAGAAATCGAGAGATTAGAGGAAGAAAACGATTACCTTAAAGTAGGTTTGCTATAAACATGTAATCTATAATCTTAGGGTTTTGTTGTTGTTAATTTCAAAAACATCGCAAAAATAATATTTAAATGTATGCAAAAAGTACTTAAAACGACGTTTCAGTGATAAAGATGTATTCAATTGCTAAATGTAAATTTGATCTTTTTAAGTAAAAAAAATCCCCATTTTGATATTGTAACAAAGGAAGCATTTTAATTTTAAGTATCTTATTAAACTAGCTTATAACCCTCAGATGCTTTTATCAAAAGTGACAGTAATTATTCTTGTACATCCTGTACATTTTTTGTCAGTATGTGTGTTTCCTGGGAATTAAACTCACAACCTTTGTGCTGTTAACACTATGCTTTGCCAGTTGAGCTACAGAAACATAGATTTTCTTGTGATTGACCCATTTAAAGATGGTATCTTGCATGACTAACACGTATACTTGAGAATGTTAGCTTATTTACAAATAAATAATTATATTGACGAACTGACAGCATGAAATTGAAGAAGTACGAGCAGAGATGGATGAAATGAGGGACACGTTCTATGAGGAAGATGCATGTCAGCTGCAGGACATGCGACGTGAACTTGAGAGAGCTCATAAGAACTGCAGAATACTTCAGTACCGTCTACGGAAGGCAGACAGGAAGCGACTGCGGTATGCAGAAACAGGTGAAATCGATGGGGATCTACTCAGAGGCCTGGAACAAGACTTGAAGGTACACTATTAAAACAAAAGGTTTTATACAGAACCCAAAAGGTTCTATCAGGTGCTTCTATAGGGCTCATTTTTATGATTCTATTTTTTGCTGTTGATCAATCCTCAATGTGCATTCGCCTTTACTGAATGTAAATTAAATGTTTCATATTATTGACAGCCTTAATAACCACAGTAGATGTATGTTTTGAATACATCTTTTTCTTTCTATTTTGACTAGAAAGTTTAAACAAATACTATTCAGTAAAATTTATTTAGTGAATAAAGAGTTTTAGATATGCAGCACTGAAAATGAAAAAGATAGCAAAGGGGCATTCCAGTGCCTCTGTCACATTCACATCTTCTGTCTGTATACTGACACCATCCATTCTGATGCTGGCACTTTTCACATCAATTCAATTGAATTTATATAGCGCTTTTTACAATGTTACATTGCTTCAAAGCAGCTTTACAGATAATACTGAGATATATTTAAAAAAAATCCAAAAACATGAATTATCAGACATTCTACACAATACATGGTATTATTGCAAATATTAGGTGCAATTCTTATTGGACAAGAATATAAAGGATTTGCAATAACACCATGAAATACACACAATACACATAAGGGGGGGGTGGGGGGGGTGGTTGAAGTGCCATGTTCAATCTTGTTTAAGTTGGAAAAATATGAAATGACAGTCTGAAATAAAAGTACCATTTGCAACTTCATGAAAAACAGTGACAGAATTTTTTTTTATCCTTCTAATTTTTTACATATAAAACAAAAACACAGAAACTAGACAGCTCAAAACATACATTATCCAGACAGATGAGAAATTTTCTCTAAAAGACGGTAAAATGAACAGTACTGCATTCATCTCCATATCTGCAACACCAGTATAAACATAAAAGAAAAACATAAGTTATTGGAACACAGTTTGAGATAAATAATATTCTCCTAATATTGTTCTCAATCATGCAAACTAAACTGTTAAATAGTGTAAAAACTGTAATTACACTTTTTTGTCAAGGCTGTCTTGACTGTGTACGTCAAAAACCTCATTAAACAACATCCAAACTGAGAAAAGAAATTATATGAGGAGATTTGTGACTATGTACTATTTACTTTACGTTGCCTTGTTATTTTTTTTGTGCAGGGTGCGGGTGAGCCAAGTGTGTGACAGTTGGCAACCCTGCTAACGTAACTATATAAGTAATTTAGAGTCACTACAACTATACAAACAACTGTATCCAGGTCGTTCTCTGTGCTGAATTATCCAGATCACTCTTCCTATTCTAGTTCTGTGTTAGAGAGCTGTCAATCAAAATCTCATTAGTTAATAAGAGTAAAGTGCAGTAAAGCCTTGCACACACTTTGTGCTAGTTTCTCGAATGTAAATTTGATGATTGACAACAAAATCTCTACAAAACCTCTACGGTTTATTTGAAAACTATACTACATTTTTGCAATTGAGTTTATGGTTTTGATTTGCAGAGTGTTTTACTTCCACATATGCTTTCAAGTAGATGCTATATCTGCTGAATAAATGAAACATTTCAAGACTCACGTCTGTAGGTAACAGCTGTTAGTTCCATACAGTGACTGTGAATTCAGATATCATGAACATCTGTATTACTGATAGATACCTTTGTCTATAGCTAATGCTTATTCTGCAAAAATAACTATAAAGAACTAAAATAACACTTCCGTGCCAAAAAGGTTCTTTCTCTTTATTTAGGGCCATTTTGTACTGATAAGGCATGTACATAAATTCTCTCTTTACATGGGAAACGGGTAACAGCACTTTACAGCGCTTACACACAGGCTGTTTGCTTGGACCAATCTATGAAAATTTAACAAAAACTACTTGACCACAAAGTAACAACACATAAGACTGATGACAGTAACAAGACAATGGCATCCCTATTATTCAATCCTCTTCCAGGTGGCCAAGGATGTGTCTGTGAGACTACACAACGAATTGGAGAATGTGGAAGAGAAACGAGCAAAAACAGACGAGGAGAATGAAAGATTAAGACAACAGCTGATTGAAGTGGAGGTGACCAAGCAGGCTTTACAAAATGAGCTGGAAAAAAACAAAGAGGTGACAGAATCTAAAATATTTACAATGTACAGATTTAAAAAAAATTACAATGTACAGAAAATAAAGCAGTTTAAACATTATATATTTAACTATATATGGAGAGATGCAGAGAGAGTTTTGAATAGCATCACATATCATAAGGTGCATCATGCTTACTCCCATATGTATTTCAAATATAAAACTTTTGTATTAGCTTTCTCTAAAACGGAGAGGAGGAAAAGATGTACAAAAATCAGAGAAGAGGACTCCACAAACCCCAACAGAGGTAAAAGAATATGTTAAAAGTAATTTGCATCAGAGGCATACCATTGTTACCACTTTTAGGAAAATAATAATCATTTTTTATTATAATGTTACTTGCTGCATAGTGACTTAAGACTAAGCAGAATGCCCTGCCAACCAGTTGCATCAGAACTGTTATACCAATTTACATCATTTTAATTATCATGAACAAAGCTGTGTCTGTTTTTCAGATTGTACCTATGCTCCTGGTTTGCATCCATTGCATTTATACATAAACATCAGAGAGTATACACAAAACATACAAGTATGTAATATGTTTTCTTTCACAGAAAGAAAATGAAGATCTGAAATGCCAACTGGCCTTCATCAAAGAAGAGGCCACCTTAATGGTGAAGAAAATGGCTAAGATAGACAAGGAAAAGGACCGTCTAGAGCAGGAGCTTCTGAAGTATCGCTCCTTTTACGGTGATGTGGATAGTCCTCTCCCCAAACGTGAGGCAGGAGGTCCACCGACCACCCGAGAATCGGAACTGAAGCTTCGTTTGCGGTTGGTGGAAGAAGAGGCCAATATTTTAGGTCGTAAAATCGTGGAGCTGGAGGTAGAGAACCGTGGTCTGAAGGCAGAGTTAGATGATCTACGTGGGGAGGAGCTGGCTGGGGGCATAACAGACCCCTTGTCCAGAGAGCAGAGCGAGGTGTTGTCGGAACTGCGGCAGCAGCTGCAGTTGGTGGAGGATGAGGCTGAGCTCCTGCGTCGGAATTTGGCTGATGTGGAAGAGCAAAACTTGAAAATGACCAGCGAGCTTAGCAAGCTTAAGTACAAGGCAGGGTCATATGAATGTTTGCGCTACAACAGTGGGCCGATAGATGGGACCAAAGTTGAGGCCCTGCAAGAGGAGCTTAAAGCCGCCAGACTGCAGATTAATGAGTTGAGTGGAAAGGTAATGCAGCTGCAGTATGAAAACCGTGTGCTGCTGTCCAACATGCAACGCTATGATCTGGCCTCTCACTTTGGAATCCGCGCAAGTACGAGGGACAGTGATGCAGACAGCGACTGTGGTCACAGAGAAAGCGACGATGAAAGCTGCTCTCGTCTCCCACCACATCGCAAACGTGAGGGTCCCATTGGCGGAGAAAGTGACTCAGAGGAGGTGAGGAACATCCGGTGCCTTACTCCAACACGCTCCCTCTACAACCCAGAAGGTCGTTTTTTATCAAAAAGTTTCAAGGACCGTCAACAGATGATTGATATCCGCATAGAGGCAGAACGATTAGGTAGGACCATTGATAGACTGATTGCTGACACCAGCACCATCATTGCAGAGACACGTGTATATGTAACAAATGGTGAGCTGTTTGGAAGAACAGATGACGATGATGAAGAAGACAGTCGAATGCGAGAACATGAGCTTCTCTACCGCATCAGTGCTCAGATGAAGGCTTTCAGGAAGGAGTTGCAGAACTTTATTGATCGTCTGGAAGTACCAAAATCAGAGGACAGAGAAGCTGAGGAGCCACTGTCAGTAAGTCCGAATTCACCTATTGAACAAAACTTTTTCAGTGGAACACAAAATAAGGAAATGAAAGTATTTTCACACAACTCTTTTGTCTACATTGTGAGTTCATTATCACCATGTAAGTTCCAGAAAAAGAAAGCAGCACTAAGCACTATTCTATAGCATGTGCTATGCTTTTTGATTTTGTGTGTATTACAAGTGTGCTAATTACTTTTAGGCCTTATTATAGCTTTTTGAGATTAATGTACTAAAATTTAAGTTGTATTTAATAAAGATCTTCCCCTCCACTGTAAATTCCAAATATCTAACTTTATAGTTTTTTTATAGGAGTTTGACAGACACGGTCACAATAAATGTTATACGGAAAGATCTGCGTGAAGATCCTTTCCTCATGTTATAAGAAACAAATAACAGCATACGGGTCTACAGTAACCTAAAAAGAAAATAAATGTTTTTTTTGTGTGAGCTATTAAGTTCTAAAGTCTTTTAGTGATGCACAAATTATTGGTGTACTGGATGGATTAATATTCTTTCCTCAATCTTTGTCATATGTAATGAATATTACTCCTTAGATTTTTCTCCTTATACTGACAATTTTTCTCTTTCTTCTTCCATTTTTATATCAACCCAGATGTTTCAACCTATTATTTTGATTATTCTCATTCTTGTCTTATTCTCATCTTTATCTTATGCCACTATATTCAAACTAGTCTTTCTTTTTACACTTTTCTTTGTTCTGTAAACTTAATTTTAATTTTGTGTATTTTTTTCCTTTTATTATGTTTATATATTCTTTATTTCTGTTTTCTGATTTTATCATATTAATTTTGAACATATAAGTTTTGAACATATCAATTTTGTCATAAAGGTTATGCAAGATACTTGAAGCTGTCATCATTTCAGACCACAGTCAATCCACCAAACACAAACCTCCCATTTGAAACAGCGATGACGGCAAAACCTAGTATTTGCATAGTGATTTTATTTGGTAAGTGAATAATTGTATTTTTATATTTACATTAATCTTCATCTTTACAGTTAAAATCATATTTGTCATAATACTTGAATTTATTAGATTACCAGTGATTAACCAGAATATGCAAGCACCTTTGCTGCAGTAAAATTTTTCCTGTTGTACACCGTCTATTGACTTCAATGACTAGTAGATGGATGGCTTAAGCTTCAAACATCGTCATTTGACCAAACTCTAAAAAGAGGTGATGACCCTCTGCTGTGAAGGTCCATCTTAGCATACACAGTGCAGAGCCCTGCCAAAAAGCAGGGTCTTTCAGACGAGTGTTAGCTCGCCATCCAAGTATGTCCCTGGGCCATCTGCATAAAGGAGTACTACTTTACCCCTGTACCTACCCCGTAGAAGGACCCTCTGTAGAGAGGATGCTCTATTCATACCCCAGAGGTCCAGCGTTCTAAGGGGAGCTAGTAAGGACTAGCTGCCACAACTCAAAACTGCTATCCTCTCTGGTGAGCTCTGCGGGCAGTGGAAGATCCTCTATACACAGGGTGCTATACCACACTCACCCTGGGACCAGAAATTCAAACGAGCAAGGGGCGCTTAATAGAGCTATGGGGGATACTTGACCCACGCCTCAGGAAAGTGAAGCTCTCATATGGTGGAGGACCCCCTATAGTGAAGGTGCAACTCCAACATCAAACAGAACAGGAGTTTATCGCTGACTTCCACCGTCCAACACACCATCTCCTTTGCCAACCGGAAGGTGGAAAGGTTGAGGACCCCATACCATCCCTCTCTGCCACAAAGAGAGGGTGCAACTCTGCCAATCCGTGGGAGCCAGACTTACAAACATGCTGGGCTCAGTCCTATAAAGAAACCCCATATTAATTGCCATGACGGCAGATACTCCCCAAAAGAGGATCCAAACCCAGGTCTCCAAGGGCCTCAGCCCACCTGTCCCTAGCATCCTGCCTCCTCTATTTGAACTATCTCTGTCTAAACTTCTCGATCATGCTCTGTACCGATGTGCCGGAGAGCGAGACTGGCAAATCAAGGAGAAATTTTCTTCTCCCCGATATTGGCCATGCTCGTCCACAGATGCCTCTCTGTGGCCACCATTGCCGCAACAGAACAACCTATGGTAGCTGTTTGTTTGTTGGCCCCCGAGAGCTAAATCTGTGGAGCGGCGCAGCTCAGCCACTATGTCCGGGGAAAGCTCCTCCCCTAATCTAGGTCCTTAAGCAGGTTAGCTTGATACACCTGTAACACCGTCATAGTATGCAACACGGCACCAGCCAGACCCTCTGCTGCATATGCCCTGCCATTAAGCCATGATGTGACCTGGAGGGGCCCGTCGTGCATGTCCTCAGGTTTCAGAAACATCTGGGACACAGGGACACATTTCCTAAATGAAGATGCAGGGTCCATAAGTGCTTCAACACAGAACAGACAACTGAAGACAAAAAAAACTGATGAAACGCTTTACAGGTGCCCTAATATAGTTGCAGGTACCTGATGTGCATCAAGCATGTTGACTCTAGTTAGTATTTCAAGCAAATGTTTGATCACTCAGTAACTTTTATTTAGGAGCTTTTATTCAGGAGCTTGCTCTAGTAGTGACGTGATTACGACAGAGATTAGTGATTGGAGACTGGAGCCGCCTGGTTGAAGCCCCTCCCATGACGCTAATCCGCGTCTGTCGTGAAGTAAACTTCACACCCGAATGAATCAAGTAAACTCAAAATCTTCAAGTGTCCAACTACGCGCGAATAGCGCGATTTATTCGCGCAAGTCGCTTCTGGTGTGAACGGCCCATAAGACTTTTTCCACGATTTAAGTTTTTTTTAACAACACTCAGTAGGCTGCACAGCGATAAAAAAAAAAATCTAAAGCGCTTGGCTTATTGCCTGAATGCGTACGCGTGGTTATGGACGCGAGAGGACTGGGGTCAATAGTTACAACATAGTTACAAGAGGTAAAAATACATATGAACTCTTACACCAGTCAGCTAAGAGTATTTTGGGCTCCTGACTCTTTTGGTGTCATTTTCAGTTTAAGACAGTCTGCAGAGAGGGCTTTAAAAGTGCGTTTTAATAAGGAAAAACAATAATTTATTACAAAAAAAAGTGTCTTTAGGAGGATAAAAGCTTTCAGGTCTGTTTAATGTGATGTCGACGCCTCTGGAAAATGACAGGTTGACCTTGTCTTCTTTTATTGAAATTGAGAAAACAAACGCGTCAGGCTTCCGGAACGCAGCCTAGGCTGCAGAGGAAACGGCAAAATGCCTGGCTTCGGATAATAGTGTTATTTGGAATCTCCAACTGCAAATCGATTTTTAAAGAGCATATTATTTGTTCTTATACGTGTAACTGAAAGATGTGGGGTGCGTGTGGAAATGGGTCGAGCGGGTATGTGAGCAAGGCGCGAGGGTGGGAATTCGTCCCGTGCTCTAGTTCAGAGAGGGACAGTAAGAGGGTCCCGTCCGAGTTCGTCCGAGTTCGATCTTTCCCGTCCAACCTTCTCGAGCAGATTTTACCTAGACCTGCTCCCGCTGCTGCATCCAATGCAATTTGCGGACAAACTTCCTACCAGGAGCTGCAAAGCCAGCATACACGCTTACAAAAGAATTATGAGGAGCTAAAACAGCACTACTACCAGGAGAGAGAGGCTTGGAGAATGGAGAAGGAAATGTTTTTGAGACAATGTGCTGATATACAAGTACAAAAAGCATAAGACACCAGTGGTATTGACCAAAGTCGCGTGTACGATGTGTACTGCAATTGCATAATCGTTTATATTATCCTGCTGTTTATTTGCAGGGTGGGGAGAACAAAAGGATATTGTTGCATATGAGGTCTGTTTTAGAAGAGGTCCAGTCGGGGGTGAAGCGTGAGGAAAGTAAACAGAGCGAGTTGGAGCTGCAGTACATAAAAGATCGTTGCGCTTGGGAACTGGAACGTGCGGAGCTGAAAAGTCATATAACTCAGGTATGCGCGTGTCCATCTTAAAGGTTCTTTTCTGAAAACGTGTCTGTGCCTTTGTTTTTTTGACGGTCTGTAACTGTAGTAAGTTTTTTTTTCAGACTAGGTTTATATTTATATAAGGCAAAAAAAACTTAACTGTTGCCTAAGTGGAAGGTTTACTATGTTAACCCCATCTTATTATACTATTTAAGTTCTGTTTATGACATCCATTTAAAGACACTGTCCAGATCAACCTGTTTATTGTAAGTAAGGATGAGAGAAGTTTTAAATGTTCTTCAGGTTGAGGTTATACATTAAAGTCTTAAGTAAATGTACTGAAGACACACCTAATACAGTGTTAAACACAGCCAACATTGCATATGAAATGGAAAGATGAGGAGATTTGGAATGTTGAGTGATGCTGTGAGGGCTATCATAGGGCTGGGTTGGACCGATCCAAAATAAGCATACTTCCAAACCATATAAAAGTATGATTGCAAAATTCAAACAGCTGCACTTGTTTAAAATCAGTAACTCTAGTAGACTGATCCAGCCAAAATGTTGGTTGGTACTGAGAACAAAATACAGGGAGGGGTTGAATTGGGTTATTCGAACCTGGTTATTTTGTTTGCAGTCCACATCCTACCACAGTACATACTTATGTCCCATTGGATTTCTTTGGTTTACCACTATTCCTCTTTATTAAGCTTTGTACATGTTGTTGCACAGATGGTGGATCACACAGGTTTACCGAACACTGTAAACCCCAATGTTGTCATTAATAAAGATACTAAGTTGTCATAACTTAACATTACTTAAAATGAAACATTACGTGTGTTTAATGAACACATCTGGGAGTAAAAAAAATCTTTGGGATTTTAATCTGTTGGAAATCTTTTGGAACTAAGATTAAAAGTGTTATGAACTCTTACAACTCTTGAACTTTTATATGAATGTTAGGCTAGACGAGAGCGTTGGAGATCTCAACAAAGAAGTAGTTTTGAAGTAGAAGTGTTGCAGTAACAAACTACTTAGGGTTCAGTCAGAATAAACATAGAACAATATAAACGTGAACATTTTATATTGTTGTGTAAACCTGTTTCTCACCCATAATGCAAATTGAGTTTTCCCTTCAAATGTAAATTAAGGGTTGCAGCAGGAGCTTAGCTTATCTACAGTATATACAGACACAGGAAATAGAAAAAAATAAATATAGAGCTAATAAAATAAGCAATACGATTACTGGTAACAAGATTTTATCAATATAAAAATGTATTTAAATAATTATGCAGAAACGTTAGTGTAGAACAGGGCTATTCAATTAGTTTGTCATGGGGGCCAGTTCATGAAAAGCATCCTAAATGAAGGGCCGGAGAGATGCAGCTTACAATATGAGTGATGTCACCACAACAATATAGAAGCCCATATGTTGTATTTTTGCACCATAATTCACCCAAGTAAGCTTTTTCTAGATTTAAACATGCTCTAGATTTAAACTGATTTTAACAACATCAGTGCAATAAACAAAAGACTTTTTTAACAAACATACAGTATTACCTACCAGCAAGTACTACCAAACCGTTGCAAATGATTCAGAACGCAGGAGCGAGGGTAGTTTGCAATGAGAAAAGAGAGCACATTACTCCTCATTTCACCAGACTGCACTGGCCACCACTAGCTGCTCGAATCTAGTTCAAGGCATTGATTGTAGCCTTCAAAACAACCACTGGGTCTGCACCAAGTTCACCAACTCATTGGTACAGACCTATGTGCCTTCCAGAAGCTTGCGGTCTGCTAGTGAGCAGCACCTAGTGGTGCCACACCACAGAGGCAAAAAATCACTGTCACGAACCTTCTCCTGGACTGTTCCCTCCTGGTGGAATGACCTCGTCTCAAATAGAACAGCTAAATCTCTATCCATCTTCAAAAAAAGACTAAAAACACATCTTTTCTGACAGCACCTGTCCAATTAATAGCACTTATCCTACTACTAACACTTTCTAAAAGAGAAAACAATTGCAAAAAAAAATTGAAAACAATTGCTAGACTAGGAAGACTGACACGACACTTCCATACTTTTGCCTTTTTTTTGTTTTCTTTCATTTGTAAGTCGCTTTGGATAAAAGCGTCTGCTAAATGCCTAAATGTAAATGTTGTATTTTGAAACTGCATAACAACATCAGTGCAATGTACAACAGACTTTTCAACAAACATACAGTATTTAAATTTCGTATTTTGAAAATGCAAAAAAAACTGTGCAATGTACAACAGGCTTGTTCTACAAACAGATTTAAACTCATTTACAATTTAATTGATTAAACTGAGACTTAAGTGCACATAACAAAAAATAATATTGTTTCTTGGTATTTTTGTCAAAGTAAATTAGTTTAGTGACCTTATTTAAACTACAACAGCAATAACTGGCAAACATTTAGGCTGCATAGCTAAGGAGAGAAATGACATTTCTTAGATTGCAAGAGCAGTGAAATCGGGTGTAGCCTATATGTTGTTAGCACAATGCACATACTGGTGCAGGTGCTGGGCTGTGAGACATGCGCGATTACTCGTTTTAATGGCATTCGTGTGAGAATGACGACTCGCACATGTAAGTAGAACCAAACATTGTGAGGACAAAAATGGCAAGCATTTTTCTAGGACATAGATACAAAAAAGTGTGAACTTTTTTTGAAATGCATGAAGTTTTTTCTCAAGTTGCATTACTGTTTGATCTCTGCCCTGTAGCTCGTTATTGAGTTGATTCAAGTGATGAAAGATGTCACTCAAAAAGCAAACGGCACCGGAAAACGTATACGGTTACTGTCGTAACCTCGGTTCAGTGAGGACTGACATTGCGTCAGTCGCTGACTCTATGGGGAGCCACGCCTGCTCACCTTTTCCTGAAATCTTATTGAATAACGCCAGTTGCAACAACTCGCCAATGTCACTTCAGTATGCAAATCGCATACAAATACTGACCAAGTCTCAGGGCAGTATATAATGCGCCGCACAGTGACATTGCTTTAGAATCTATGACTGACTGCTAGCACACACACAGCCGTGAGCACGGCAACTTACGCTTATGTTTGTTCCCGTCTCTCATGGAACCGAGGTTATGACAGTAACCGTATACGTTCCCTTTCGAAGACGTTCACTCATACAAATGTCCTGAATAGACATGTCTTTAGACCAAGCCCACGAAGAGGCTATAGCCCTCGTTGAATGAGCACAAACACTCAATGCACATTCTTTCTCTTGTGCTCCGTAAGCCAAAGCGATAGCATCCACAATCCAGTGATAAAGCCTCTGCTTAGATACAGATAGACCTTGGGAGGCACCGCCATAGCACATGAACAACTGATCAGACTGCGTGACGGAAGCCATACGATCAACATAAGCCCATAGAGCTCTAACGGGGCAGATCGCGAGCCGTGCACCAGCATCTCCGGATGCTGACAGCTCAGCAGAGAGCGCATACAGAGTGACGGTCTGAGACCTAAAGTGAGAAAGGCACATATTCCAGTCTAGGACAAAGCATTACACTAGAATCCTCCAGGCCAAAATGCATACAATCAGCGCTGACAGAGAATGCATGTAGATCTCCCACACGCTTGGCAGAAGCCAGTGCCAGCAGTAGAGAGGTTTTAAGTGATAGCTCCCTAGGGGCAATAGAACCTAAAGGTTCAAACAGAGGCTGAGAGAGTGCTGAAAGCACCAAGTTCAAATCCCACGGCAGCACCGACGGCGGGCGGGTTGGGATTCAGCCTTCTTGCTCCTCTTAGGGATGTAACGACCAAGTCGTGTTTACCCAGCGGTTGCCCATCATCAAGGGAGTGAAAGCCGGCTATAGCGGCCACATACACTTTCAACATAGACGGTGCAGAACCAGCATCCAATTTACATTGAAGGAAATGGGAATTGAGGAAACACCTCCCATTTCAGAGAGTAAAGGTGCCTAGTGGAAGGCACACGGGCCTCCGTGTGCGTGCCAAACACTCGCTGCGACATA
>JAZGTK010001399.1:0-40684 GCA_036877625.1 Ambastaia sidthimunki
TAAAAGTTAAACTAATAAGAAACACCAAGATTTGCGTTGTTCGCGAGTTGAGTCGATTCTTTTTACAGCCTAGATCATAATGAGAGTGTGACTCCAGTTTCTGTTAGTTATCGGTGAAAACACTATGAAATACATGTTCTTTTAAATAGCTGTCAACAGGTTTTATCCGCATATTGATGCAGTTATGACATCTACCAGCTAACTCGTTACGCTAACTCGACCAATGATGTGAGTGTGGAGCAAAAATACCTGTTTTTAAAGCGAGGCAAAATAGTGAGAACGGCTGAGGAACGCTGTTTGAAAACAGTCAGTTACGTGTTCCGGTTAGTGCCGCTTCACCTGCGTGTGTGTTTCTTTCATTCTTCATTCATTTCAATGGTAGCGAGAGAGGCCGCCATGACCCCGCCCCGAACCTCTAAACAGCCAATCAGGTACCGACCCCGCCAAATGATTGACAGGCAGAGCGTTTCCGTTCTTGTTAATAGTTGACGGTTCTGTCATAAATAAATAACTTGCTTGCAGATAAACGAGCACGCGTGTAACTCAATCCACTGTATGATGAAGTTTCTCAGTGTATACAGCTGGTGAAAACTGCTTTAATATAATGACTGACGAGGAACATCTGCTTTAAATTGTTGTTATCCGCTGAGGTAAATAGACAGGAAGAACATACACGCATGAAATTAAGACAGAAAATAAACTTAAAGCGATTGTAGATCATCATAGAAATTTGATAATGTGTTCTAATACTTTAGAATAAAAGCTTTACTTTTACTTTGCCCCAGAAATCAGAGGACACAACAATTATAAAAACTATACCCCCACTAACAAACTAGAGTCAAATAAAAGTCAGATTAGCTCTGCAGTGAACGTGGTAAGCGTCTCTTGCAGCACAGACAGGAATCACTGGTTAAAAAGTGAATGTTCAGGTTAAACACTGACATCAGCCTCAGTGAAGCCTTCCTGTAGCTCAACATTGCGTTAGCAGCGCAAAGGTTGTGGGTTCGATTCCAGGGAACACAAGTACTGATAAAAATGTATACCTTGAATTCACTGTAAGTCGCTTTGGATAAAAGCGTCTGCCAAACGAATAAATGTTAAATAAATGTTACTAACAAATATAATATAAAAACACAAAGATGTCAGCCCATGTCATCAAACAGCCTTTAAATCACATAAAAATGGGATTTCATTTCTCACAAGAAAGTGTTTGATTTGGTTTTCATTCTGATACAAAGCAAAATAAATAATGTTAATGGATTTCCCTATAGTCGTAATAAATTATCCGCCTTAAATTATAAACAAAAATAATGTGCTTTCTAAAGTGTTCTCTGCCTAATCATCACACATAATGTTTATTGTGTATCAATCACTGGAGTTTTGGCTTGCTTACAGGGAGTCTGCTAACACTTATAGGAAACTCTGTATCACTTAGTAATAATATCATTTAAAAAAATTCTATCAATCTGCAACTCTTTTCATGTGTGTATATGTGTGTGTATGTGTATGCATGTATATATATATATATATATATATATATTTATTTTTTGTTACTTTCACGTTTCAAAACTACATTGTAAATTCCCCTGGATATTTTTCATTATCATTTGTACAGCTGCTTTGCAACAATGTGCCATTGTGAAAAGCGCTTTAAAAAATAAACTTGAACTTGAACATAATATAATAAAGTGCATTGATAACAATTTGAAGCTTGTTTTACTTTATTCACAGATTCTTTGGTCAACATGCTCTACTTACCTCCTGCAAAATGACGGAATCTATGACAACGTGCGCTGAAGGGGAAATAAGCAAAAAGAAATAAGCAAAAGTAGCAGGAAACACATACAGTGCGACAACTTTACTGACGTAAGACAATTCCAAGAGATTATCAGCAGGGAATGAATGACAGAAGACTAATGAAAGTTTTTTCCGCTTATTATTCTTATATAGAGCCAAATTACCAGTCCTATGGGTGAGTCTTAGTTCATTCATATTAAGGAGTCCTGCCAACGCTGCTTGGTCAGTCTTCCATTTGCACAGGTTTGTTATATAAATATTCACTAGAGTTTTTAGTCATTTGAAGGTTTGGTTTTACAGCAACTAGACGCGTCTGCCCAAGTTTTTTTTAAGCACGAGTACTTTTGGCGCCATCTAGTGGATAATACAGCAACATAACCGAACTTTACACCCGCAGGTACATTTTTATCTTGAAATATTTTATATTGTTATATTGTAATCTTTGAACAGAGGTTTTCATTTTTCAACAGTGTGATGGCAGGCAGAGGCTGTATCAGCAGTCAGACATGCGTTCACAGACAGCATCACTTTCATGATGTTTGTGAGTGCTGCATGTCTACAGTACTTAAGGCTTTTGTTTACAACTATTACTGTTATTCGCAGTACAACAGTGATTATTCGACAACAAGTCTATTCTGTCTGTCTCTGTTTCTCTGTCAGAACCACAGTTACTTTTCTCCGATGTTTTTGTCTTCATGTACTTGGATAACTGATTTTTCACTTTTATTAGGTCATGAGACTGTTGAGCTTTAAAGCGGTTTAATACAGTTTCTTGTGTCAACGCAGATTAAGGTCTCAATGACGAAATGTTAAATCACTCAAATACATCCAGCGCAGAACAAGGGGCGGATTATTTATTCTGTGGGCGGAATGAATGAATGAAGTTAAGCGAACTGTGATATGAAGAAAATCAGTATAACGAGTAAGACAACCCAGACGAATCGTTTAAATGGAAAACCAAGACAGAGAGAAACGCGATCAACAGGTGAGTTTGCGCAAGGTCAGATCATTCACTGTAAATACAGCTGCAGAGGGTCTAACGCGGTTTGCCATTTCAGACGGATCGTGAGCGACACTTTCTGTTGTCAGCGCACAATGACACGGAGAAACGGGGAAGAAGCTCCATGTCCTCGGCTTCCTTTAATTTTATTAATTCCATTATCGGATCCGGAATTATTGGTAATGTTTTCATGTTGATGCTTCTACAAAATAGCGATAACAAGTACAAAACACATTCACGGATTTTTGCGCGGTTTCGTTTCTTTTATCTTTGAATTTGTAGTTGCGTATTCTTCAAAAAGAACATTCCTCAAGCAGCTTTTAAAGAGTTTTATTGCTAAAGGTTAGATTGCCCTCCTTCAGTTTGTAATTTAGTAGGTTAAATAAACGTAAGAATCAGAATCATATGACTGCAGTTCATTCACATGACGCTCGGGGGCTGGAAAAACACGCACAAATATTTCTCTGGTCCTATGATATATCTTTGGGCTTAGCAAAGGTTTGAGAAAAGACATGAGCTCATTGATGTATGAGTTCTGTTTAGTGTTTGTGTGCCTGATAAGAAAATGAGTTTGCTGGTTATTTTTCCCAGTAGATATTTCAAATCTTTCTCATTTGACTAGGTTTGCCATATTCCATGAGTCAGGCAGGTCTCCCCCTGGGCCTGCTGCTGCTTACTATGGTTGCTTTCATCACAGGTACCGTATGTAGCATGCATACTCCGTTCAGTCCAGTCATCAGACCTACATATGGTGGATAACATGATTTAAGAGCCCTTTAAAGTGTACACTGTACTTCAGATTACTCCATCATCCTGCTGATTCGAGGAGGAAATCTCTCAGGAACACTGAGTTATCAGTCTTTGGTGAAGAGCACATTTGGTCTGACTGGATATTTGATTCTGTCTGGTCTGCAGTTCATGTATCCATTTATTGGTAATCACAACTACCACTGCCTGAACTTCTGCTGTGTTTACATACAAAAACAAAGAGATAAATAAAGCTTTTGTCCTTATTGTTTTCCACATGCAGCAATGATCAGCTACAACATTATAACAGGAGATACACTGACCAAAGTGTTTATGAGAATTCAGGGAGGTGAGCTGTTTATTAATTTTGTACTTCTGTTTACATTCTTCTTTATGTTGGATCAGTTATTGTTATTGTAGTCTGTCATTTTCCATTTGTTCCCCGTGTAAAGCATAAATCTAACTAAACTTAGTGAAAAAAATTCTCAATAGGTAAGAAAAAAGAAACTATTCCAGATATATAATCTAAAAACAAATTTTTAATAAAATAAAAGAATATTTGATGCAACTGTTCTTATTTAGTAGATGTATTCTGTTTTGAAGTTTAGATTTTCTTTCTTTTAACTAGAAAACAAGACAAAACTACTGATTAAGACTGCAGTGGTTTTCTGCAGTGTGATGTCTGTGTGCTCTTTGTTCGTCAGTTGGACCTGGAGATATTCTGGCAGAGAGACGTTTTGTAATTCTGCTGTCCACTCTTCTGTTCACGACCCCTCTGTCTCTTTATAGAGATATAGCAAAGCTGGGAAAGGTGAAGGATTATGATTCACTCTTTATGAACAATATCGCTGTTATTTACAACCCAATATACTACTTGTCTTCTGTACTAATAGTTCATCCAAAACTAAAGTCTGTCATTACTCATTTCAATGTTGTTCTGAACATTATCTATCATGCAGCTCTTTTCTACACAGTTCAGAGTGTCTGTGACTTTCAAGCTCTGAAACAGACTAAGAACATCCTATAAGAGCCATAAGAGTAGCCCATACAGTTTATTATAACTATATTTGCAGTCTTTTGTGAAAAGCAATGCAGTATAAATGATGTCATCCTAGTATAATTATTATGCAGTATAATTATTTTGTATGCAATCACAAAAGAGACTTCAGACATTTGGCAGAGAAGATTTGGGAGAGAAAAAGAGTTTTTAAACTCTTATAGTGTTTTTATATTTTGTCCTTTATAGAGTTTCACAGTTGTGGTCACTGTGAACTATCCTTGATGTCTCTCTGGTCTTTTGGTCCAGGTCTCTTTGTTGTCCATGCTTTTGACAGCTTTCATCCTCATCACAGTGATCGTGAGAGCAGTCACACTAGGACCACACATGTATGAAAACTCTCTCTCTTCTGTGTGCATTCATTTATACTCTTCATCATCTGCTTGTATTTGCTGACTGCAGCTCAGCTAGTATTTACGCTCGTACATGCTGTTTTCTGAGAAGTGACCCCATGAGCTCTTGTTGTTGGTTATATTTTATTTGTTTACGCAGTTTTGTGACCTTTTCTAATTGTTTTCTAGCTTGAATTGTTTGCTCATTCATATTTCGTCAGCAGATCTCCATCAGAGGATGCGTGGGTCTTCGCTCGCTGGAACGCAGTTCAGGCCGTCGCTGTCATGTCGTTTGGTGAGATTTGGAATCCTGAATCGTTTCAATGTGGTCAAAGACAGACGTTCTCATCAAAGTCTTCACTTTCTCAAACAGAGCTTTGTCATCTTTTTTAGCATTTATCTGCCATCACAACAGCTTCATGATCTTTGGGTCCCTGCAGCAGCCCACGCTGAGCAGCTGGTCTCTGGTCACGCATGTGTCCGTGGGCTCAGCTCTCGTGGTCAGCGTTGTCTTTGCAGCTGCAGGTTATGCGACATTTACTGGCTACACACAAGGTAAATGAAAACCTCTGTGATAATATTAGCACCGGTTACTTGGATCAGGTGAAGATGTCAGTGAATCTTCATGACTTTTATAGTCCTTAATGCAGAATGGTTTAATAAAAAATAAAAATTATACTCACTATTGTTGAGATATTGTTGAGATTCCAAGAGCAATTTTTAGCAGGTAAAGTTTTGTGTAATTCTGTTAAGTAAGACTATGACAGCACACAAAATAAACACTGTGCATGTTGTGTTTTTTCCTAAGGTGATATATTTGAGAACTACTGCAAGAATGATAACTTAGCCACATTTGGTCGATTCTGTTATGGTGTTAGTATAATCACCACGTTTCCTCTGGAGTGTTTTGTGACCCGTGAGGTATGACCTCATTTTTTCCATCACTCCAGTAGTACTGATGATATTATTAGAGGCTTTTCTGTAATAGTGGTTCTTCAATTAGGGGCACCATTGACTACCTGCTTAAAAAATTAAACATCTTCAAACTGAAGCCTTTATAAGCTTGACTGAATAAAGATCTCATCATTGAAATGGATTCTGGTATACTGTACCTTCCTAACACTCTTAAATATTAGGAAAATGTATAAAGGAGATACAAAAACTACTATAATCTATACTATACACTACACTATACTATACACTATAAAGTGTTTTCTTTTAGATTATATCATCCAATGTAAAAGTTGCTCTAATTCAAGTACCATCCATGTATTTATACAATTTAAGCAACATGCTAAAGACGCTTGTGTATAATATTTTATCTTTCTTGTGACCTACAAGGTGTTGAGGGTTTCCATACTGTGTGCAGGTGGTTTCTAATATCTTTTTTGAAGGAGAACTTAGTAACACTGCCCACGTCGTTGTTACCATGGTGATCATATCCACAACGACTGCATTATCCCTCTTTTATGACTGTCTGGGGATTGTACTGGAACTAAACGTGAGTTTTACCAGTTAGCAGCAATAAAGTTTTTGTTTACTTTCATTTAAGGTGAATAATGTAAATTAATGTATAATGGAATTCAAATGTAAATAATACCAAATGCTTTCATGACAAAAATATTTAAAGTCTAGACTGAAGTCTTGTGAAATCTAAAAATGCTGAAACAGGCTAAGAAACCTTTCATTAGTTTAATCATGTATGAAAGATTGAAGTATTATAAATACTGTATTTAGGTTTCCGTGAGAAGTTCAGTCCTCAAAGATTGTTCCAAGTTCTTTGTACACCTTTGTACTGCTTGAATGTTTTACACTAAAATATATCAAACTGTTTTCTGTATTTCTGTTTTCTGTCAAATCTGTATTTGTGTTTGTGCATTTACTGTGATGTGTGTGTCCATGTTTCTCAGGGTGTTCTGAGTGCCACGCCCCTCATCTTCATCTTCCCCTCCGCCTGTTTTCTGAAAGTCTCAAGCGGCCGCTGGTTTCGTGGAGAGAAGCTCATGGCCAGCATCGTCCTGGTGTTGGGTGTTTGTGTCATGGTAATCGGTGTGATCATGATGCTTCTGTTTCCTCAGGACTGTTCACACGGAGCAGAGATGTTCTACTGCAACACCTCAGTCCTCAGTACCACCAGCAGTTTCCTACAGACCAACAATACACAGAATATCAGCCTTTTCTGAATTAAAACCCAGTATACCTTCTATATGCTGTTTCCTATGATAAACTGATGCACTTTAGTTGTTCTATTGTGTATTAAATAAATTACGACAAATATGAAAAAAAAACATTGTGACAAATATACACACTGCCAAAAACTTTTCCAGTCATGCTAGAGTTTGTATGTCTTTGTAAAATGTATGGCCAATAGAAAACAACTGTTGGGTTTTTTTAAGTAAAAATCAATATTTCAAGATTGACCTTCTATGATCCTCGTAAGCTACCATAAATTGTCATTGTATGGAAAATAACTGCATAATGATTCTTGAAGACTGCAACAGACTTAAACATTTCTACACTGTGACTCAACTGTGAGTGTGTCTGTACCAATGCCAAGGTCACAGGTTCGAGGGAACGCAGGTGCTGATAAAAGTTTAAATGCACTGTAAATCAGTCCAGACTAAAGTGTCAGTCAAATGGATAAATATGAATGAACTACACAAATGCACTACAACATGTATAACACTAGGTGCCACTATAGAGCCAGTGCTGGTTATCCCACACTCTTCAACCCCCCAAACTTTCTTTTGTAAGTGAATAACACACATTCCCAATGAGAAAACAGGGATTATGATCCTACAAAAGAAACAGCATGTTTTCATTTTCTCTCTTGCTTCCATACGAGTTACAGCTAACCCTCAACTCTGCCTCCCAGGGCCCCTCTGACAGGGTCTCTCACTTTCTGACTATTTCCATCATCTTTCTAGTAATGCGTGATTCCAGGATAAGGATTTTAAAATTCATTTTTAAAGGATTGTTCAACCATATTTCTTTCTGCATGTTAAGTACCAATCCTTTGAACCAATCCTTTGTTAAGTACCAATTTTTTGAAGAATAAAGGTTGGAAAAGTTAAATAATTTCTGATAAAAGCCTCTGTCGTGTGCTAAACCACTTCTATTCAATGAAAACACATGATTTTACAGTTGGTTAAGGTGTCTAACTGCTTTTTAGAGCTGTTGCATATTTATGTTGAAATATTTACAACAATACTACCATGCAAAATTACTTTCGACACTCTGATCTGAAAACTTCACATTCTAAATATTCATATATTCAAATATTCATTATAATAATTTACATTTATTCATTTGACAGACGCTCTTACAGTGAATTCAAGGTGTACATTTTATCTGTACTTGTGTTCTCTGGGATCAAACCCACAACCTTTGAGCTGCTAACGCAAATTTCCACAAATGCTCTTCCAGTTGAGCTACAGGAACACCCCATAATTATAATAAACATAATAATAAAATATTATGATAACCCTTAAGAATTCCACAAGCCGTTATCGGGTTTGTTCAATGTTGTGGCAAGAAATTTGACATTGCTTTTTCAAGTGTATGGGGCACGACACGGGACATTAAACACAAATCATGACAGCTCATGACTGTCATTTTGTTTAGCGCTGCCCTCTTGTGTCGCAAAATGCAACTTCACGAAAAGTTGATTTTGCTTCAGCTGTGATTGTTCCTGTAGTGTTTTGAAGAACATCAAAAATTCAATGTTAAATACAAGAAAATAAATAATCATACATAATGCATAATCTACAATTAATATAAACAACAAAAAAGCTTTAAGTCCACAATATTTTTCAAGCCTTGAGTCATCAAAATTTTTGGTTGGTTTTCCTAGAAGAAAATGATAAGATCGTGAGATCTGCTAAAAGTGAACTAGTATACAGTACAGATGTTCTCAAAGCACACACAGACTAAACACCACAGAACCATGCAAGTTAAACATAAATGCAACCCAGACTACAACAAATACAGGTGCACTTCAGGACAGGTAAACATGATTTTGAAAATTTGAAAGCACAGACACACACATTCACATCATAACCCAGCTCGGTTCCTGACTGACAGAAATCAGTGAGTGAAGTTTGCACAAGGAGCTTTGTGTTTTTGGAAGCTTGTGACGTTAAAGAACAGATTAAATTCCCTTAATAATTATAGAGACTTTGTATACTTTCTACTTTCTTTATCACTTTCATCTGTTTGCTTATGAAGCTCTTGAATCAAGAGGAGGTTTATGATGGCTTATGGTGGACCATTCGGCTGCTTCTCACAGGCAGACAGTGTAAGGTGGAGAGCTCAGCTAGTGATCCCTCAACTTCTGCTACATCAGCTTGGAATATTAATTTTTGCTGCACAATGTGCTTAAAACAACTGTGTAAATTGCCCAAGCAGGACTGTAATTATTTAGGAAAATGTAAATTGCTTTGCAGTGGGAGAAACTAATAGCCTTTGTGGGCAGGAAAATGAACAATTCTGTGGGGAAGGCTATTTTCTTTATGACTGGACAGACATATATTACATTTCTTTTTTATGAAAAATAATACAGTCAGAAGCTTTGCTGTAAAACTGTGTTCCTGTGTGGAATTGTGTTCAGATTGGCCCTTTTTCATGATGGGTGTAATACTGGAGGAGGTGATGAGCTCTCTGGCAGATCTGAGCTAATTTTTACTTGTAATATGTTTGGATAATAATGACATTGGCTCTAAACACAGCCAAGTCTATCTGTGCCGTGAAACACAAACATCATGTTTTTATCCTCTGCTGATGTAAAGTATCGATACAGAACTATGGACATGTTTAACTATTAACACTGAGAAAAGCTTAATATGCTTTTCATAATAACATACAGTTTCCTAAACAGCCACATAAACAGACAGAATTCCAGATCTTTGCTACAAGTTCACCTCTCTTCCCCTCCAGACACGCTGAGTTTTAACTGAGTGTGTGTGTGCAGAAAAATATTAATCTGAAATTTTTTATACATTTTATAACTTTATAACCAAAAGTCATTTTGTATGTACTTCATATGTACATGCAAATAGACATCGGGTGATATAAAAGACAATACAGCCACATAAGTCGACTAAGTAAATATACAGTATGACTGATTACGTTTGGAAACCGAGCGGAGAAACGAAACCGAAAGTAAGATTGCGGACACGTTCAGCGACAGACTGACAGAGAAATCAAGCGCCAGTTAACGATCACTAATCCAGACTCAAGCCAACATGAGCTGCGATCAAGACGTCGACACGTGTCACGTTCTGGACTGTTACCGTGGCAGACTCGAGCGTCTTATCCAAGTGGAACCGGTTTTGGACCTGTTACACTTCCTCGAACCCGAGCAGAGGGAGAGGATACGGGCCAGGTTACGTCAGGATGGCAATACACGCGCAGCGGCCACTCTTATTGATGAAATCATTAAAAGAGCCGATGTCAGAGGGTGGTCGAGGGAACTGATCACGGCACTGGAAACGGTGGGTTGCAAACATGCAGCAAATTACGTGGAGAACAAACCGCCCAGCCCGTCAGAAGAGGCCGAGAATGACAGCTGCGTCCGCCTCATAGACCTCATGCATCTGTCACTGGTCAACATGAAAACACGCGAGGTTTGCGCGCACTGCTACTCAATGGAGCTGATAACACAGGAGGACGTGGAAAATGTCAGTAACGTGCATTTCATCTTTACGCATGCTTGAATGTATGTATGTATGCATGTTTGATATATGCTTTATTAAACATAACGTGAACAAGTTATAACGTAAAGGCAGAATACGAAGGCGCAATTATTACTGCTGTTAATCGTATTTATGTAACAAACATGACCATCAATAGGGGGCGCTATAAACCAGACAGCCACAACGAAACGCACTGTTCGTAATGTCTGTTCATTTGGACTTTGCTCTGATAATTCGGACTACTGTTTAAAGTGCTTATACATCATTCCTAATATACTTTCATGTCCCATCACACATCCTAATACACTGGATAGTATGTAAAACATTTTTATGGTTAGAGGGTCAGACTTGTAACCCAAAGGTTGCAGACTCGAGTTTCACAGCTGTCAGGAAACAACTGAGGTGTCCTTAAGGTGTCTGTTTTTAACCTTTTTTTAACCTGCCTGCCACTCAGTATGTCTGTCTCTTTAATATCCAACATTAACTATTTCTTCATCATTACTCTGGTAGATTATAACAGCCACAGAAAATCAGGGCAACATCGGTGGTGCGCGTTTGCTCCTCGCAAGACTGGTGAAAAATGAAGCTGGCTGGTTTTCCAAATTCCTGAAGGCCCTGGAGGACACAGAACACTATGAGCTGGCACGCGAGCTGCGGGGAGAGCCCTCTAATGAAGACGGTAAGATCCTAGCAGAGGCAAATACAATTACAGCCTCTAGAAGTTTCCCACACAGGACTTTTCCAGGGACTGACTAACAATTGTTGTTTCCTCATCAGCCTTTCACAGTTTCTCGTAGAGAAACAGTAGCTGGAAACTGGAAATCAGAAGAGGTCAAATGCCACAGAAGTCTGTAGACTAAACATTTCTTTAAAAGAATGCAAACAGTAAAGAACCATTAACACCACCAGTCACAAAAATCATTCTTTTTAAATAACTGGAGCCTCACAAGATTATAGGAATCATTGGTTATTTATTATTTGTTATCATATAACGTGGCATTTGAGATTCATACTACATGTCTGGTCATAGTTATGAACAAGATGTAACTACATGCTAACAGTTACTGAGAGCAACTATACAGATCACTCAGAACTGGTTACCTGCGTCTTGATTGTCTGCGTGTTGATTGTCTGTGTGTTGTACAGAAGTCATGTCAGTTGAAACCGTCGAGTTGAGAACAGAGGCCTGTGAAGCAGCTTCGGTGGAGATGAACACAGACTCTTATGGCTCTATGTCCTTCACCCCCCCCTCTCTCTCTGCCAGCAGCTCACGGCTGTCACATGATTTGAACCTCAGTATGGACAGCAGTGGTCTGGGTACATCAGCTCTTTCCACCTCTGATAATGAAGGTAGAATCTCAAACACTCGCTTTCACTGATTTAAAACTGTACTAGTCTTTCATTTCTTTTAATGTTTAATTATGTGCTTATGTTGTCACAAAGCTTTCTTTAAGAAATCTGCATAAATGGTTGTTGACATTATTGAAGTCTGGACAGACACATATAATCAAAATCTTACAGTACGAGTAATTTCTGAATCCAAAACATGTCCACACAAAAGCAGTCACACCCAGTTTTGTTTCTCTTATTTGGGACACGTCCCGCATTCAACCGTGTCTATTATGTGTTAACACCTCCGAGCGGTCCTGACTCTAACAGCTGTATGAACACTCTACCTCCACATGGTTTATGTCATCATACAGCCCCACCCTAACATAAGACGCGAGCTGACTAACACCAGAACACGTTTTCTCTTTCAGAGGTTGACATGTATGTAGAAGATGAGCACATGGAGGAGGAACTCACAGAAGAAATTGATCTATCAGGTACAATCAAGTGGTTCTCATTCATCTGCAGAACACACAGGAGTCAACAGTCAGACAACTGAGGTGATGGAGCTTAGGGTGCAAAATCTTAGCTGCTAACCAAAAGCTTGTAGGGTTAAACCCCACAAAGAGCATGTTTGTGTTATCACCATCATGACCTCCAGCAAGGTACCAAACCCCAGACTAAGTGTAGTGTGAGATCTTCTGCTCAGCTCTGAAGTCACCAACTACATCTACAGCTCTGTTACAAAACAACACCAACTGAATGTATTTCCAGAATAATTCTATGATATCATTGAAATCACCGTTTAAAATAGAAAAAGATTTGCCTAGAATTTGCAAAAATGTTCTTTTGGCATTTTACCATCTGGTTTCTTTTTAAACAGTAACGAATGAGTTTTCATCTATGCTGGGCTCTTTTTGGCTGCTTTTTGTCATTATTCAGTCCAAGTCATACATTTCTAAAACATTTTTAAATAAAATTAACTTATTAGGCTATTTTTAACTTAAACTTAGAAACTTAGAAATTAACTTAAGTTAGGCTAATTTTATTAATGTTTAGAAAACTAATTTCAAAACACATTCAGATCATAAGAAACATTTCATGAAAGTGATCATAGACCGGTAGTGTCAGTTTAAAAAGAATGTTTTTATACAAACACAGTGTTTACATTTTAAGAAGAATGCAATCTGAAAGGATTACTCATTTCAACCTCATTATACTACACACATCACCTTTCAGACGTAATGCTTCTCTAAGACTCGCATATAGTTAGAATATGTGAGTTAGAACCTACACCAGTCACAAGCAACACGCTGCTGCCTCTGCACTGAACACACGTATGCATTCACACAACTGCAGGTTATGATTTAATCATGGAACTGGAGTTTTTCATGCTCTCCCTCTCTCTCTTGCAGCGAGTAGCAGGGAAATTATATTACGTGACTATCAGACGGAGGTGGCCAGACCAGCTCTGGAGGGAAAGAACATCATCATCTGCCTCCCAACCGGAAGTGGGAAAACCAGAGTCGCTGTGTACATCACTAAGGAACATCTGGAGAGTCAGAAACGGATGGGAAAACTTGGGAAAGTTGTTGTTCTGGTCAACAAGGTGCTTATGTGACTTAAGTCTTAAGACTATGATTATAAAGAGTAAAATTGTTCATAGTGAATAGTGAGTATAATGCAAGACAGCCTCTGATTCATGAAGATCATATTTAAACAGAAACAAACAGATAAAGATATTAAAACAATAAGTCACAGCCATATGTGAACCTGAATCGGTTACAGTATGATGCAAACTCACTTCATCAGGTCCAGATTTCCTCTTAACTGTGGATTCCCTTTCGAGAAACAATAATGGTTTGCTGTGACACGAAGTATATTTATGCAAAGATATATTCAAAACACAGCACAAAAAGAAAGACCAGTCGAGGTGTTGACAAAGCACCCTTTGGAATTGTAAAAGATGTTTTTTATTTGGGATTGACAAAGGCAACATACTATTATGGTAAAAACAACATTTTTTTTTCAAAATCCCATCAGAAACCAATAATTTCTAAATGTAACTTGTTCTGAGGCTTTTGAGCTGCATCCATCTAAATGCACAGACCTGTTCTGACCTACAACACTTTATTAGCAACAGTCAAGAAACACACTAGACCTCACTAAGAATACCCTAGCAACCACCTAGCAAAGTCCTAGCAACCACTCAGAAAACCAGAGTGCCTTCAACCTACAACATTCAAACTTTTGCAAAACTTAAGCATTTTAAACCTCTTTTGAAATTACATTGCAGGTTTTAAATATTTTGTTTTTTTAACCTCTTCAGGTGCCTCTGGTTGAGCAGCACTACAAGGCCGAGTTTGGGAAGTTTTTACTGCACAAATACTCAGTAAAACGTGTCAGTGGAGCTTCACAGCTCAAAATCTCCTTCCCGCAAATTGTGGAGCAAAATGACATCATCATCTGCACAGCACAGATTCTGGAAAACTCTTTAGCCAAAGCCAAGAATGGTGACGAGGATGGGGTTAAATTATCACGTATGTTACATTTCCCCTCACTCCAAACACTACTGCAGTGACTGCTGGTTTAACAGAATGAATTCTCAGTTTCTGAGTCTAGTTCAGTCGCAAAGATTCGTCATCTGCTAGAAATGGAAGTTAGACCAAAGCAAATGTCAAAGGCGCAAGACCATAAAATGTTCATCCAATCGTTGCAGTCGGTCTGAATGCAATAATAGGATGTTCTACCTGTTAAATTCTGTGTGTTCACGTGTTAGAGGTGACGTGGCTTTGGAGAGCTCTGAAGGGAGGGTGGAGAGTTGCTATTACTAGCCTGTGCAAAATTGTCCACCCTACATTTAATAACAATCGTTTGGCTGACAATTAATTGTCAAGTTAAATTATAGCACCCTGTTTATTTGTTTTGGAACATAAAACAGCTTAAAGAAAGTCATATTTTGCTCTTGTTAAATTTACAGTTTGGGATAATGATCTAAATCACTCTAATCTACTAATCTTGAAAAAAGAACAGATTTGTGTAACACATAACTGGATGTGCATTATATTCAAATTAAATTAATACACAAAGTGTGAACTGAATGTAACTCCTGTACCTGCAGAGTTTACCCTGATGGTTATTGATGAATGTCACCACACGCAGAAGGGCGGAGTCTATAACCACATCATGATTCGATATCTAAAACAGAAACATCGAAACCAACAGCTGGTGAAGCAGCAGAAAAGGCCGGTCCCAATCCCTCAGATTCTGGGCCTGACTGCCTCACCTGGCGTGGGTGGAGCCAAGACCCAGCAGAAAGCGGAGGAACACATTCTACAGGTAAGAGAACCAGGAAGTTCATTCTAACCAACGGTTCCTATGAGGTGTAGTATATGTATGTAAGTATGAGGTGGCCAGATGTGTAAAAGGAGGCGCAGGAGCCCTGAAACTAAAAACCTACAAATTTTGAATATTCAAACCTGCATTGTTGATGATACACAAGTAAAGTAATATAATTTATACACAAATTCTCCTTTAGTTACTTCCGAAGACTTGGCAAATGTGTAGTGCACATATACATTTTTCGGTCAGTATTATGTCCCAACATCTGGCAACAACTCGGTAGAATAAAACAAAAAAGTGGCCCTGACATGATCTCAAAACACGGACTCTCACTACATGAACACACACTTATGCACAAACTCTGTGCTTTACTTAATACAATGTTTTGCTCTTTTCTCAATGTGAAACATTCCAAATCGTTTCTCTATGGTCTGTGTCCAGAGTAAAATCTTTCAGAGCTTTCCTGAATCACTCTGATAAGAGAAACACTCTTCTGCTCATTGGTCTTCAGGGTCTGTATTTCCTCTGAGCACTTTCATCTTTCTGCTAGAGAATCTGGTGTCATTGGTCATTTCGTAGCTCATCTGTCACTTATCTAAAGCTTTGGGTTCATCAGTTTGTGTCTAATTATATTGATGTTTCACAGATCTGCGCAAATTTGGATGCCATCACAATAAAAACCAAAACTTCTGAGGAAGAGGCCAAAAAACCTTATAAAAGGATTGCAATAGCAGAAGAGAGAAAGGAGGTATTTCCGCTTTTAACAAATGGGCTGGTGTTTGCTGGATATTAAAACACAGATATAAATTTACATACTGTAGCCAGTAGATTAATCAGAAATGCAGTATAAAGGTTTCGTGTGTGGCATATTACAGGACCCGTTTGGAGACGTGATCAAAAAGATCATGGATGAAATCCACACACATGCTGAACTGAAGCCTCTGTGTGAGGCCGGCACACAGAACTATGAGCAGTGGGTGGTACAGAAAGAGCAGAACGGTGAGACCGCTTGAAGCTCTCAGATATATGAAGGTTTAATTGCGTTCCAGGCATGATTGCAACATTACACTGAACGAACAAAAAATCGAATTGACTAAAGCTTTAAACCAACTGTTTAACACAAAGTGATACAATAACACAAAGTAACAATACCAGTAACACACACACACACATACATATATAGTATATAAAGTAACAATATAGAAGTGTACTAATAAATGACAGGAGAGTTTAGATCAGGTATGAGAGGATGAAGATAACATTTAATAACCTAAATAAAATAACTAATCAAGCAACCAACCCAGCCGGTAAAATGCTCATGTACTGTCAACCGGTCTAAGTTCCTGTCCGAACCTAAATGCACACTATGCAGGTTTTTCAGTTACTGTTTGTAAACACACCCACAGGCCAAAGATTGCTTTCCCCAAAACGGCCCGATTACCTCAGAACCACAGCAAATACTACAGAGAGAGGACAGTGTTTCTGTAGACGCCTGAGCACCACCATACACTTCTACAGGAGTGGAATTAACAATTGGAAGCATTTATTTTCGGTGTTAATGAGTCTATGAAAAACTATCCTGCATAGTACAACTTTAATTAATAAAAGAGCTCTAGTCAAAGGAACTCATAACTTCAGCACTGGATGTTGGTCAATATTTTTGTGGCATCTATGCGTGTCTCCGACATCTTACACAACATTCACAACATTTGTTGTGTATTTACACAACAATCATTTAATCACTAGGTAACCACCATACAGAGGAAACTGAAATTCTTTAATTCTATACAGTCATGCACTTCTGTCATTTGTGTCACAATAAGGAGGGTCTTCTTCCTGTATCTGCAGCAATCAACAGTTATTTCACAGCATGCTGACATGAGTGAATATTAACTAAAACACTTTTCACAGCAAAACAACTACTTCTGCACATTCCAAAATGTCAATGAACAAGTGTAATCCATCAACCAAACCAACCAGCTCTAAATATGACACTTTTTGATTTGAACATTATAGAAGAAGGTGTCTTTGATTGGTAAACTACTCACTGTAAATGACATCACTGCATTTTGATGGTACATCATAAAACTATAGACTGATTTTGTAAATTGTGTTTTTCACCAGCTGCTAAAGACGAGAATCAGAAAGTCCGTGTGTGTGCAGAACATCTCCGCCAATACAACGAAGCTCTTCATCAAAGCAACACCATACGCATGTCAGATGCCTTCTGCTTCCTCGACAAATATCACAGTGAACAACTTAAGACAAAATCCAGCCCTGATGAAGATGATAAAGTTACAATGACAGACACAGAGCGGTTCCTCTTTACTCTGTTTAAAGGTATCACAACAGTGGAGTCAGTAGTAGATGTTTTCCAGAATCAAATAAAGCTCCAGCTCTTCATATCTGAATATTGTTCTCTTCCTTTTCTTTCTAAATACAAAACAGACAAAAAAGCGAAGCTCCAGGAGCTGATGAGAAAGCCGCAGTATGAAAATAATAATCTAGCGCAGCTGAAATCCAACATTTTGAAGGAGTTCAGCACCAGACACACGGCCAGAGGAATCATCTTCACTCAGACTCGCCTCAGTGCAATCGCTCTCTGCCAGTGGATTCAAGAAAACTCCAAGTTTGAGGAAATTGGAGTCAGGGCCAGATATCTGATTGGTGGAGGAGATCAGAGCCTGGTGAAGCCAATGACAGCTGTAAGCTCTGAAACCTGAACGCAGATTCGTGATTATTTAAAAGTACATTCCAGGTGTTTTCAGTGTAGAAAATAACATACTTATCTAAAAACAAAAATCATTTTTTACATTTAATCATATAGCTGAAGCTTTTGTCCAAAGCAACTTATAAATGAGAGAGCATTTAACATTTTTTCCATAAAGCGTAAATGTAAAAGCAGAGGCTCATTTTTAAAAGCACTTATATGAATTACCTGAATTAATTACATAAATTATTTTTTAACATATTAAACACGGAACATTCCTTTAAATATCTGCTTGCTTGTGTTGTGTTCACACCTCATGAGGTATTTGTCTCCAGGCAGAGCAAAAGGACGTGCTGAACAAGTTTTATGAGGGTGAAATTAATCTTCTGATCGCCACCACTGTGGCTGAAGAGGGGCTGGACATCGCTGACTGTAATTTTGTCATACGCTACGGCCTTGTGACCAATGAGATCGCCATGATTCAGGTGTGCTTTCACTGCTCATCCTTTACCAAACTAAAACCAGTCTCTGCTTATACAATCATCACAAATCATGACGTGATGATGTTTGTTTTGGGGTCTGATGGTGTTCTCAGTGTTTTAATGAGGATGCTGTCATGTTTTTTCTCCGCAGGCCCGGGGTCGAGGGCGAGCAGAGGACAGCAGTTATACACTGGTGGCTGAATCAGGGTCTGGAGTGGCAGAGAGAGAGAGTGTTAATGAATACAGAGAGAAAATGATGAGCAAAGCTATTGCCAAAGTTTGCAAGATGGACCGAGCCGACTACGAGAAGAAAGTGAGAACCCACTTCAGTCTTTTACTGCGGCACACACACTCCTTTATTACTGCTGACGCAACAAAAAACAACAAATATTTAACCCTAGGTATTAAACTTCAGCAGTTACATCGTCCTGAAATTTCCTAATTTCAAATATTATAGTGATATCTTTCATTTTTTCTTATAAGTGTAAACATTTATAATTGGCAAAGGCAACTACTATTAAGACTCACCAAGAGATCATTTAAATTCATTTGTGTGAAATGGGAAGGCTGAGTACATCATGGTAGAGAACAAAAAACCTGTATGTTCTTCATGCTGTATTTGTTTACTTGTGTTTATGATTTTGTGCAGATCAGAGAGTTTCAGTTCCAGGCCATAATGGAGGAGAAAGTCAAGAGTAAAAAGAAGCAGCAGAAGGTCATGATGAAAGAACCACCATCCAGGATCAGCCTGAGCTGCAGACAGTGCAGTAAGACGGTCTGCTCTGGAGAAGACATCCAGATCATTGACAACATGCATCACGTCAACGTCACCGAGCAGTTCCGGTAAAACCCAGCAAACACTTGACTGATTCCCTGAAAACTGCGTGGTGATGATGAAGTGTTGTTCTCTTGGCAGAAAGCTGTTTTTAGTACGTGAGAACGCCTCGCTCCAGGAGAGGCTGCTGGACTACGAGACTAACGGAGTGATTGCATGCAAACACTGTGGACAGGTGTGTGTCGCAGTCAGACAAACGTTATTTCCACCCCAGCTCAGCATAACTGTCTTTTAACATCTTTGCTCACATTTTTCACCATTTCAAATGAGGAAACTAGTTCACTCATAACTTCAAGCAACAGAACCACACTTACATCAGATAAAACACTCCTGAGATTTTCACAAAAACAGTGCAGGACAGTTGCACACACTCTGATAGGGTTGGCCAATGTACTTCAGTACTGCATGTATTTACTGTAAATCTGATCTATCTTCTACAGCCCTGGGGTTCTATGATGCTGTATAAAGCGGTAGAGTGTCCCTGTCTCCATATCAAGAACTTTGTGGTCACATACGGTTCTAAGAAGAAAACCTTTAGTAAATGGAGTGAACTGGCCATACGTTTCCCTGCATTCGATTACATGCAACACATGGATGTGTTTGGAGAGGGCTCAGGGGCCGAGGACAGTGACTCTGACTGAATGTTCAAAATCATTTCTGACATAATCATAAACTAAAAGATGCAGAAACTACAGAGTCTGTTCTGTTGTAGCTTTTATCAACATGAAGTGGGTCAATGGAATTTCCTCTTACTTTCATAATCTCAGAGATGCCTTTATTCAGTTTTTCTGACGGTTTACATACGCTTTTGTTCTAACTGATGCACCTGTAAAAATACAGACTATATTTCTGTCACTCAGTAGGTAGAGTGTTACATCAGCAGTGCAAAGGTTGTGGATTTGATTCAGTAACACATGGACTGATGTGATAAGAATTTAAGCCTTAAATGCACTGGAAGTCGCTTTGGATAAAAGCGTCTGTCAAATGCTTAAATGTAAAAACATAATTTGCTTTGTTTAACACAAGATTTAGCATGTGTAGATTGTGAAATCACTGTCCACCTACATTAGTGCTTCTACACGCAGATTTACTCCAGTGCTTCTTAACTAAATACATTAAAATGGTGCGTAACATACATGTTGTTTCTGTCTTGTATGAGCAGTATTTAATGATGATGATGATAAAAATAAATCATTCAAGAAAAAAGGACCATCAAGGACAGCACAACATCCTGTCACACACCTGTTCAGATGTCCCCATGAGGAACTAGAATCCTCATCTGAAAACAGCTGCCACAAACCTGCCTTTCATTACACATAAACTTTCAGCTTAAAACAGAACAGCTTTTGCTAATGCAAAGTACTTCCTTTAAACACCTGCACTTCCAGGCAAAGGTTTGGACATGACTTATATAGTGACAATATATAGTGACAATATATAGTGACGTTTGTTTAACATTTATTTATAGGTTTATTAAATTAGTCACCTTGATTACAGCTCCACACACCATCAACCAACTTTATGAGGTGCATTTTGGGATGCATTTAAAACTATTGAACACTATATAAATGTAGATATGTACATATACACTATATATGATTTAATAAACAGATTTTCTGTACTGCAAGGTACAAAAGTCTGAGACCACATTAAATAAAGATGTCTCTGTTTTCTGAAATAAATGAGCATAGATTTTGCACTATTTCTGGGCCACTATTCAAATGTAAGAAATTCTGTGACCTTCTCAAATTCCTTCTGAAATGGATCGTCAAGTTCTGCACAAAGCTGACATATCCATGCTAACACTAAGTGCTATTGTTACTTAAAGGTTCATGCATACTACATCAAACAACAAGACATGCACATTTCAGTCTGATTGCTATGCATATATTGAGAATGAAATTCAGAAATGAATGCAAAATAGAAGCATTTTCCTGGAGGTCTTGAACATTTAGATCCTGTTGTATAAAATAAAATAAACGGGCAGTTGCATTAACAGTTGCTAAATTAAGACCGTGTCTTAAAATCAGCAATTAGTTGGGGCTAATCAGCTAGTCTTACTTTTCGGATTCAAATGAGAGAAATCTACCTTTTAATGTAACTGATTATAAAGTAATGGCCAGTATTGAGGAAAGATTATAACGCAAATTTGTCAGATTAGTGTAAGCAGTTGATGAAAACGAAAGTGGTCGTCATTCCACCGTTTGACAGGTGCAGTCTGTGCAGTTTTGCCCGTTCAATGAAATGAATCGCACCCTAAACACACTTCCATAGAAACGTACACGAAATGCAGAGCAAGTCCTTCTGCTCTACACGTCAGTAATGACAACAGAGGAAATGCATGTTTACTTGGAAATCTTACAGAATGAAGCGCAACAAACCACCCAACTCATGTATAATAATCTATGGTAATAATTTAAGGTAATAATCTATGGTTATATTTTATAGTAAATACAAGCTGTTTCTGGACACTCGTCAGCAAACTGAGGATTCCTAAAGACTGGATGCGCTTTTTTCACTTCCTGCGTAATTATGGTCAGTACTAAGTTTTCGTTTCTAGTAAGAGTTTAAACTTGTGCTGACATGTTTACAAACGTTGAGCAGGATCATTTTGATGCAGGTTGTCTAATAGCTCGAGTAATTGTATCAATTTTCACCTCACCTGTAGAGACGTAACGCGGTGTGCGTCATCTGCTGTCGTCATCACGCTCATTTACGTGAACAGTGAGCGTCAGCTCGTCTCTGATATCTGAAATCATTATTAAAGCATCATTCTCCAACTAATTACGACACCCTCTGAGAATTATGGGATTAAAAACTATTCACTATTCTGTAAGTTTAAAGGTGTTTGTCAAACGTCAGCTATATAAAAACAAAACTAGTTTAAAACAAGTGTATTGTGTAATATAGGACTACTCGTGAAGTTAAATCTATATTAAAGCGAGATTAAACAGTCTGTGCTTAACTTCACAGTTTTTCCTCTGCATACTGACATTGCTATTCAGATAACATGATACTTAAATATACAAAAAGTACTAACAAATTAACATTTTCTTTTACTTTTAATACACCCAGTTCTTATACATAGTTTAAATAGAACGAGAATTTCTCAGCAGCGCTCTCATGTGAAGAACAATTAAATAACCCCTCTGAGATTCTCCTGATATATATGTATGTATATACACAAACATACATACATTCATATCACTGTTGTTAGTAGTAGTAGTATATTAAAAGATATATTTTTAATTGTTTTCTTATTATTTTCATTTTCTTATTCTTAAATAACTGAAGCCATAAAGGTCAAATTTCTTTCCTGCTGTTTTCAGGAGTTCATTCTGGAGCAAAAATAACTTACTGTTTTGATGATTTTTACAATCATACCATCGGGTATAAAACAGGTTAGGCAGCTGTTTCATGGAGATGTGTCAGTTATCCTGCAGAGACTGTGTCCTTCAACAAGACAAAAGAGCCAGAGATGCGGTAATCACAGAGAGCAGATCTCTCTCTGTCCAGCAGAAACATCACACAACACACTCAGCTGAAGGACTGTGCTGAGAGTGATGGATGTGTTTTAATCGATATATAAGACATTGTTTGACTATTTTTTATGCAGCAGTGTGGAACCACTGAAAATAACTTAAAAGCACAGTGTACTCACCCCTGCTGTATGAGGCCTGTACAGGCAGGACTGAATATCTTCTACCTCCCAAAGTAACAATTTCAGTTAAAAAAACAGTAACCAGAGAACTACAGGTGGTGTGACAACAACTTTCCTCTTTTGACTGAGACCAACCACGTCCTCTCATCAATCAACCAGCCAATCAAGACAGGTGTGAATCCTCTGGACAGCTCATGTCTGTTCATTCACTTCACTCGTTCTGTTCATTGATCAACTTATTAAACTTCTTTTACATTCTTAGAATTCAAAGCAGAAACACATATTTCTAATTTTACAGTCTCAGTGTGTAAAATGAAAGTGTAAATAAAGGAAATGATTGTGTCATACAAACAAACACCCCCCCAAAAAAACAATTAAATGTCACAATGAATAAATTCCTGGTGAAAAATCACAGCACACAAACTGAGGAAGATCTGATGTTACTTCAGTTTCATTTTCATACCTAGTTCATTTGCAAAAACATCAACACACTGAGAAAAATAGATGTTTTATTCAGAAATGCAACAGAACTTAAGCTGAAGTCAGAACTAACATTTTCAACTGATAAAAATATTAGCTGAAAAAAATAATAACAGTGTAACAGATGCTGTTGAAATTCAAACTGACTGTTAATATAATTCACACAAAACAAATAAGAAGAACAACAAGAGCTAAGCAGTTGAATTTGTGATATTTAGTATTGTATTAACATTTATCTTGCCTATTTTATGATAAATATTTTTCAAATATTCTAAATATTCAGAAATGGTGCATGTGTAAAATTGAATTAATTGCTTGAGAATCTCAGCATGCAAAATCCTTTAAAATAATAATCTGTTAAGCACCAGTTTACAGAACTCAAAACTATTGCTGAATTCTGTCAATAATCTGACATCTTTTTTAATGAACTTTATTGATTTGAAACAATGAAAATATGAACTGATACAGTCTCTCCCCACACATCTACACTTCATCAACACCAACATACAGTTCAGCCTTTGACATAATGATACCATTGATGAATTTAGAGATTCACTGTTAATGTTTATGAACATATAATTCTAATCTAATTGTCTTACAGCTTTAAAAGTGAGAAATCTGGGCTTTGACAGTAGTAGTAGTGTCAATAATTAGCATGAAAAAATATTTTTATGCCATTTCAGAGCAAATACATGAGACAAATTTTTAATATTGTCAACAGGCTGAAAACATATCAAAATATATCTCACCCAGCCCAGCAGTAACCCTATGTTTGGATGTGAGTGGGCACTTACCATCAACCCAAAACAAATATAGTACAGTCATCACATTTGTTTGAAGCTTTTTATTATTCAATAAATTGCAGGTACTCCAGTTGTAAAAAAAAAAAAAAAACATTTAAAAAAACATTTAAAATGCTCTAGAGACATTTAGATAAATTTAAGAGTTTAAATAAAAGTTTAAGATCATTAAAAAAAATCTGCCACACACTTTTTCAGCATCTCTCACACAAGCACTATATATTTTCCTACTATGTGTGTCTGTGTGTGTTTGTGTGTAAGAACACAGTGAAGTCACATGCTTTTTAACTCTTTATTTCAGCTCTGATGTTTGTGCGCTCTCTTATTAAACAGACTGTAAAACGACACAGACAATGAGAGTTACAACACATGAATAAAATTACAGTGCAATAATTGTACAGTATATTTTCACTGCAGCTGTATCTAGTGTATGATGTGGAATAAATGCATTAATGAAAGAGTTTTATGTCAATGTGTATGAACAGAATATTTATATTCATACAATTTTTAGCGTGACTCAATGCTGAAAGACTTATACCATATGGATAACAATCAATCTGTCAAATGAAGCCAATTCCGTCAAAAGACAGTATGTGAAGACAGAAAAGTGTTGCAATGAGAACAGACCGGGGTCCTACAAACCTAGAAAAGAGCGCTAGTAAGATAGAAAGAATAAAAGGGATTTTAGTGAAACATCTGAAGACCATTCTAAAGATTTTTTTTTACCAGGGCATAAAATATAATATAATAACTAAAGAATTTCATGTGTATAATGTGAAATTAAAATTTTTATTATATTTTATTATCATAAAATATAATTATCATTTAGGGTAAACAGAGCAAATAACTTTTTTTTATCTTAGGTAAAAGGTAAGTCTTAATGTAATTCCTATGAAAACAATCCTTTACCAATCCTACTTTTTCAAGGGATCAGACTTTACTTGATAAAATGATTTGAAAAATCCCATGGACTTTTATTGAAGGAATAACTTGAGCCATTGAAAGTTACTGTATGGCTACCATGGTAGATTCTTGTGGGATATCAGTAAAATATTAAAAAATGTTTGAAGTGAACTTCAGTACCAGATACCTTTAAACCATCATGACCAGCCGTGCGTAACCTGAGAAAATAAATCCAGGACCTTTTAGCTCGTCAGTAATGTTGACGGTGGAAGGATTATCTCTGAAAAGTTCCATTAAAACATCAAAGAAATCATCAATTATAATTTACATACAATGAATATTTATCACATAAAAACATTAATGTATCTGAATGACAATTAAAATTAACAGATAGGATTCTAAATTCTGATTGGATGAGCCACATTTAAAGCCTTTCTACAGTATAATTATATTTCATAGACTGATTAAAGATTCATATTATGATTCTGATGATTCTGATTAAAGTAAACATGACCTCTCGTGACAGATTTAACAGAGCAATAAACAGCATTACTCATACTGCATGATACTGTAAGAATTCGTTAGAAACTCTGCTGCATACTGCTAATGTCCCTACACACAGTCATTATTTCTCTTATTGTTCCATTTTTTTTAAACTGTGCAAACTGTGTTGCTGTGCTGGAAAATCTAGTGTGACGGTTATTATGGGAGGATCTGAGGAGATCTGACTTCATACAGCCACTAAAAACTCAAATTCTGGAATCATTCATGTCTTACTGAGGTGCGTTGCAGAAACATGCATTAGAAACTTCAATTCCATCATTAAAACAGCAGGAGACGGTCTGCAGTAACAATAGAGGGCGCCCTTGAGTCACAGGCTATAATGATGAACCCGAATGACTGCAGCACCCAGTAACTGGTCTTGAACCTTCCTCCTCTTTGAGGAAAGAGGCAACAGTTGACATGGCAACAAAACAGAACCATAGACCAAAAGAGAAAATCCGGAATACGTGGACCATGAGGTCCACAAGCAGACCCAACAAATCCTCCTTTCTTTTCAATGCAGTCCTTGGTTGTTCTGGCTTGTTGCTAGATGACACACAAAGAGATGGATATAAAAGTTCACACACTGGAAGCCTAATTTTAATAGTGGCATTTTTTAATTAATCTAATTAGTAATCAGAAAGATCCTGATTACTAAAGAGAAATACATCAGTGTAAATATATCATGTTTTAGTGTGTGAAAAACTTTCTAAACATAAACCCTGGAATAAAGGTGAGGAACAGTCTGAGCAGTTTTTAACTTCCTCTCAATAACATTAAACACCTATGCAAAATGACACTTCTTATCTACTACTACACACAGCATAATATTAAACACCAATATTAAATGTAAATACATTCAGCCAAGATGATGGAACTTAATAACATTAGTTGCACTATGTCTACATGTGTGTGGTATCAGTAAAGCTGTTTAAACCAGACACGTCCATAGAAGCTAAAAAACACGAGAAAGCCCATAGAAAGCATGAGCTTCAAGCTTGGAGACACAAGACCAGTTTTTTTTAATTCATTAACCCTTAATTATATTACATGTATTTAATATGCGCTCAACAAACTTCGGGCGCTTTGCGTTAATAAAATCCGTCACGACTTGCAAAATAAAAAAAAACGCAAAACGCAGCAGTCTGCGGCATGAACACAAAACCCCTGCGCCCCCATACATGCACACGTCACATGATCAGCACCACTGCGTTCAGATAACCGAAGAAAGGAAATCATCTTACTGTTGTCAGCAGCTGGATTCGGCGTCTTGGTGTACCTGCAGAGCATCTGACGCTCCCTTCTTCACCGCATGACTTGTGTGACGCAGTAGTGAGGAGGAGCATTATACGGTTATAGTGCCTCTTCATTGTATCTTCATTCACCACACTGCTGTTTTTGTCCTCAGAGAGCAAGCAGTGAAGACAAAAGTCAATAACTATTCAAATAAGTATAATATTTAATAGCAAAAAATGCTTGTTTTCTGTAGCAGCGGTTTGACTGTGTTGGTTTCAAACTCGTAGGTGTAAGCTGTTGACTTCTTTAAGTAAGCCTGATCAGAGAAGCTGAAGTAATTCACTGAAGTAAAGGTAGGACAACTAGCGCCGGTATTTTCTATACAACATTCAAGCATGTAGACTTCTGATGGACTAAGATAGCACATTCTGAGGTAGGATATTTATGGCTATATCTGTCTGAATGGCTGTACTTTATGAGGCTACATAAGATCAGTGTTTTCATACTAAAAGCCAACAAAACTCTCGTTAAACTCTTAAACTTTACTCTCTTCTGTACTACCACCGTCTGACATTAACTGTAGCTGAACCTGGTAAACTATCTGGGTGAGGACAATTTAAAAAAATGAAGACCTCCCACTCGTGTACATTAGGCTGTTTTTCATCTGTGCAGACCACAAAAGGAACAGGCCGTCATTTTTCTATTCAAAAGATCTTACATTTAAATTGGTGATAGTATTATGATATTCCTTTTGTATTTTTGTATGTTAATATTTAAAATTTTAGTAAACCATACTATTGGGTTTTGGTTAAACATAAGAACTAGTACTGGTACTAAAATGACTTAAGTACAATTATTACACTTTTATTATTAATTGTTATTATTCAAAAATAATGTATTAAAATAAGAAATAATATATTACATTAAATGATAACAGCTAATAAAATTTCTAAAAAAGAATAAACTTAATATATTTACTATAATGCAAGGTTCTATCGAGTTCAACGCGCCCTCTGGTGTTCGCAATAGTGTAATACAGGCTTACATGTCTGCCGAAAGAGGCTTTTTCACATCAATTTAATTATCAATATTGCATTTCCAAAATGAATATTTTCAAATAAATCTGAACTAAAGAACACTATATTTTAATTTAAAAGGTTTCTTTATTCACTATGAGAAAAATCACTTAACCACAAGGTGGCTGCAAACTTGGGACGCAGCGTCTTGGGTTTTTCAAATGACTCCTGTACGTTCTGTACAATAATGTAAGTCTGACAGCGTCTATTTATCGTCGGATTTGGAAATGTAACTGCTCTGGTATGAATTATAGCAAGATGTATAACGGAGGAAGCAGCCGTGTGGCTTTATGCAACATATTTAGAGAGAATTTATAGATCGCTGGACAATTTATAAAAACTTGGTGCCAGTTGTAAAGTATGCTCTTATTTAGTAACGTCTGCAATTTAATAAGAGGCTAGTGTATGTGTTCTTGGAGACAGTTGGGTGCTCCTTGATAAACTGCACGCTACATTTAATGATATCAGACATTGGTCTATCAAAGGTTAAAGATATGATTATGACACGCGACTTATGATAATGTTTTATCATTAGATAGGCTAATATTGTTCTTGTGTCCTGAAAAAGGATCCTCAAGAAGATTTTGGCATTTATAAGTCACTAAATGTTTACAAGAAATTTTGGCTTTGGGAGGCACACTTAGAAATGCATTTACTTCGTTGCATTAATTAAAACAGCAATTCAAGCAATTTGCACTTGATTTTATCGCAATGTTTCAAATGTAGTTTCCTCACCTTCACGCTCTTGTACTAGTGAAGTAAACACGTGTGGTTCATAAAATTAACTAAACGTGTTCAAAGTCATTTTCTGTTTAGAGATAAACTATAGTTTTAATTATAATCAAGTTTTTCCCTGTTTTGCGTGAAAAGTGGGCTTGTGTAATTCTTCCTTGCGCCAGATTCATTGTGCAAATGTATCGTGCAGAAAACTCTAACACTGACTGGTGTGGTAAAAACTTCCCTTCAGCGGGTAAAGACGGAACGGAAATGTTTGGTTTGAGCATATTGTGTATTTCGCCATATTTATTGTAGATAAACACAGCAGTTACATTACCTTCACATATTGGCAGACCTAACTCGCGCTTTCTCCATGAGAACACCGCCCTTGAATGAAATGAAAGCGTCTTTGTTAGTTACTGGCACCTCCGTTTAACCCCTGTACGGGAGCCTGTACGAGTTGTGTCCGTTTTTTCCCTAAAATGTCAAAATATTGAATATATGTAGCTCTACGTAGGCCTACATTAACACATGATTTGTCCGTTATCCCATATTGTACATCAACATTTAACGAGAAACTCACAAATGGATAAATACAAATGTACCGTCATACTTACAATAGGCTAAGTGAATCCTTAAATATGTCATTTGAAAAGGAAAACATTAAAAACTGATGCATGCTTGATTACGTCATCTGAACGACGCCAAGATGTATTAATAAATACCCAAATGATAAATAAATAAATAAGCACATACATGGCGATAAATAGCATATAAATCACGTATGAATCCGTGAACGTCTGAGCCGTGCATTAGTTCTTCGCAGTTTCTAACCGTGGGGGTAAAAGCTGTAGTAGCTGATGTCCTTGGAGCAGTTTTTCTCGCATTCCCTCGTTGTTAACGTTTCAGATTTTAATGGAGGCGAAGTATCTGAAACCGGCGTGGCAGATGGCGAAATTCTCCTCCGCTTGGCTTGCTCAAAAATCCCAGAATCGCTCGAGTCGATTGACTTAATTGAGGAAGGGGTTTCTATCCAGCTGGATTCAGACAGGTCCTTCGCTTTGGATTCGTCTGCCCCGCCAAGCGGTGACCTTTCCGGCGCGATGGCGTCCCCGTCCTCCAGGTCAGGTACCAGGTAACTGGAGGTCGTTCTGCTTCCCACGGAGTTGGACGCCCAGCACGAAAGGACAGAGCTGGACTTGCAGTACTGCGGTGGGGTGCGAGGGTCCCACCCCGGCGGCTCGCCGTAATACCCCAGAGGTCTGTTGGAGCGTCCAGCCCCGGGCAGAGGCAGCGCTTTAACTCCAGCGGCTGCGTACGACAGAAGGGTGGCCGCGTTACCGGCGAAATCAGCAGCCGCGGCAGCATCGTATGCCGAGGCAGCAAAGTCCAGTCGGTTGTTGGCAGGGGTGACAAACCATCGCTGCGGGGAGGGCACCGTGGTCTCTTCGGTTTGTTGCGGGGAGAGCAAGCTGTTACTAAGTGGGACGCTGCGGTCCGTGCCAGGAGCGCCTCCTATGCCAGGGTGAAAGCGGGACTTGGCATACGAGCTGACAAATTGGTCCTGCAGGAAAGAACCAGTCGTGGCATATCTTGCGCTAGGCATGATCTGAGAGCGCGGAGAGTCACCCGGGGATGGCGTCAACCGATCAATGTCGCAACCTGTGTAGACACTGGACAAAGATGGTGGACAAACAAGTTAATGTTCCATACGAGCTAGGCTGCATCACACGGATGCGTTGGAGATGGGTTGCTCAGAACACAATATTTTTTACTTTTCATTCTGTGCGTAATTGCGTAACACATTAACCCTGCATAAGGCGCAAGGAAAATCGAGAAGCACATTTTCCATTTGTTTTTTTCCATTCGTGTATTTAGTTTATAAATGAAAATGGGAAAAAAATACTACAAATCCTCCTTTAACTTTTCGTCATTTTTACCTTTGGTCGTCGACTGTGGCATTTCTTATGAAAAGATACCAACTGTCAAATATCTAAAGCTGACATGGTGCTGCATCAGCTGAGGACGTTTGTTGACACTTGCCACACCAATCACCAAAAGATTATTTTTACATAAACCAATGAGAAGTTACTATTAATAATGACCATTTTGCTCCACAGAAAAACCACGTGCAGCCTCCGAGGCGTTCAGGTTCAGTAAATATTACCAAACAGCAAGTGCATATAAAATATATTTAAAAAATTCATTTTAGCAATGTGTTAGTTATTTTAAGAATATGTTGGGCATTATATGGACAATTGTTTAACATTCCCTAATATGAATTTCCCCACAAATTTAATAGAACCGTTTTATTGTTTTGTTTTTTATTTTTATTTTAGTAAAACTCAAATATTCAACATCAACAAAATTAGACTTACGTGTCGTAATTGTCACGGAATCCTTTTGCAAATGGATTGTGGTCAATTTTTAGCTGCGTGATCTGTAAAATCATCAGAAACACTTTTTAAAAATAAAAAATATTTTTCTCCTTAAGATGCATTTTTTTCTACCTGATACCATTTTACTTTATTATTCGAAACACATTTTATGCCACCTGACAAAGCATTTTTACAACACCTACTCTCACCTTATTCTAATAGCTCACAAACACGTATTCTTAGCATCAGATTTTCAGAAGATTTGACTTTTCTTACGTCAGTATTTTGATAAGCGGTGACCGCAATAAACTGCGTCTCGGGGAAAGTGAAGGTCTGTACGCGTCCGGATTGGCTCGTGTCCTCCGTTCCTTCCTCGTTCACCTGCACCACGTGCAGTCGAGGCTGGTATTTATGCAGCGACTGCAGGACCACCATCTGCGTGAATTCACGAGAGTCAGAGAACAGACTTTACTCTCACCTAGGATTTCATACATGAACCTTATATATAGCAATGAGCTCGAGTAACAAGCCTGCAATATAAGGTCATACTTACATTGCATAATATATATGTAACACTATACACTGCAAAAATAATCACTTTACAGATCACAGGCTGTATAGTTCTACAGCATAGTAAATTAAAAACTGTACATGTATCAATGACAGGACAACAGACCTGTCCTGTATTATTTGATGCTCCTTTGTTATTGGTCAGTTTAAGTTTTCCAAACGAGATCTCCTGACGCATCCAGTGCGCACCGGTGTTTGGTGAATCCGGATGCATATACACCCTGTTCCCTGTACACAATTATAAAGGAAAACAAATAATTTGAAATATGTCCGTGCTGAGCCAAAACAAATAATCTTTCCTGCATATACCCTATGCACAGAAATTTATATAAATGTACTCGACTCAATGAATGTTATTGGACATAACACACAAGCAATAATAATAATAAAGTGATAGTAAAAAAGTAAATTATTGAATGCATAATGAATTATTATTGTTGTTGAGATTGTTGTTCCTCTAATTATTATTGTTGTTCTACTCATGTCCGTTTCGCTCACCCGTTACATTTGTGTCTGCCTTTCCGCACGGAACCCATTTACCTCCTTGAAAGCGCCAGTGATTCGGATCCGCAAGAATCACGTCAACAAATACATTGTAGTGCGCTGTCGGGTCAAGCCCAGATATATTGAAACTCAAAAACGGAAACATTCGCCTGAAGGTGAAATAAAAAAAGAAACCAAGCAAAAATGTGATATGATACTGCTAGTTAAAGAATTAAAAAGAAAACTTATTATAAACGATTCACATTTTTAAAAGCAAGCTAAAACGAGCAATAATAGTAATAATAACAATGGTCTCAAGACTTGAAAATAAAAAGAAAAATGTACACGGGCAAAACTATTAAAAATAATGTTAGTCAAACTGTGATAATTGAAACTAGCTAATAAACGCAAAATAGTTCTCTTGAATTACTCAAAAACAAAGAAAATGTTTTAATTATGCGGCGTTCCAGTTTACTCGTGGCAAGTCACCCTGATTTGTTAGATTATATAGAAATGTGCAATACGAAAACAGCATAAAAAAAGTATGCGTTACACCGAGAAGAGTTCCTGTAAATGACTCTTTAACACCTACCGTCCTTGCCTCGTAATAATCATCTCTGTTTGATGTCTGTGAAATTTAAGCCACAGTGCCCTGTTGCAGAGGTAAACCTGCGCTTTACCAGGTACAAGCCCGGCCTGAGCGGAAGAAAACTGGTAAAAAGCGGTCCCTTGATACGCGTGTCCATACTGCTGCGCGTACGGGTAGCCTTGAGAAGCGGGGTTGCTGAGCAGACTGTTGTAGGCTCCGTTCGCGATCACGGGATGGTGAGCCATGTACCGGTTCGAGCTTCCGATGGAAAAAGCTGGGTGGGTTGGTCCATGCTGACTCGGATAGGGAAACATGGCGCTGGGACTCGGCTGCACCTGACTGGACTGAGACAGGAGATACCTTTCCCCTGCAGATCCATCGAAATGATGACGACTGTCGGCGACTGTTTCAAGATCAGGAGAGAGTTTGCCTCGCTGGACGTCCCCTGACGAGTCTTTAGAGTCGGTGAAATTGTCTGCTTCTGCCCGATTCGTCATCCCCACGGAGTTTTTTTCAGAGGTGAAAGTCTCTCCAGATCCCTTCGAGTTTGGGTAGCCAGACACAACGCTCTCGCTGCACAGCTCGATGACAAATAGCAATTAACTCGAAGAGCTAGAAAGAGCTAGAGAACCGCCTTCACGCGGTTTAAGTTACTTTCTGCAAGACTGCAAATTAGCCAATTGACACTAGCGGGCGATCAGAACAGACTCTGCTGTACAGTCCTCAGTCTGCATGGTTAATGAATCAGCTTCTGCTATTGGTTAACACGTGACAATAATTTAATTAGACAGAACTTAATTAGTGTAATTAAGGAGGCTCGCACGCCACAGTGTATTCACTTCTGCTGGTCATTCGTGTTTGTATACCATAGTGTGTGAAACTGAGACACTGCCCTACTAAGTAGTGCAAATAAACCAGTTCTGCTGATTCTAGGCCCTATTGTCTTTCATGTAAATGCACATAAACACAGGCCCTGGTGTGATTGCATTCAGACTATATAACTCTGAACGCCTGTTTACCTGAGAAATGCGTGAAAAAGCAAACAATGAGCCTTGAACCCCTACCAACCCAAAATGTTTGCGTCATAGCATGAAATTATTAGCTTCGTTTTAAGATCTGTTTACCGGTCCCCAGGCAAATTAACATTTTATGTGGATGAACTACACCGAGTTCAACATGCCTGAAACAACAAAACCAAGCATGAGTAAATCCAACCGCTTTTCTGAATACTTTGAAAGTTATATCTGTTTAGTCATGTTTATATTTGAAATGACTTGGCAATCTAAAATAACAAATAAAGCCATAATATGTCTAATTTTATGTCATTGTATGATCAAAATCACAGTTTATTTTTACGCAATAAGTTAGAACAGAGCATTTAATTCGCATCTTGTAAGCTACTGCCAGCACGATTAATTACAGCCACTTATTTAATTAATGGTAAACGCTATAATTATTATTAAATGCATGTAAAATAAATCTACATAAAATTACAATTACGAGAGTCTTCAAAAATATTCTTCCTGAATTTGGAGGATTTCTCATACCGGTCAAGAGAAATGAGGTGTTTGTTTGCTGACTGCTTTCTGGAGCACCAGCCGACTGCAGTGCAGACTTTTTAAAGACCTTTTGTGCAGACATACATTGGACGATATTGAAATGGCTCTAACCACAGAAGGACGTGAGCCTTTCCTCAAACATCCAGTTTTATAACCAAAATGTGTTTGACAGCTCACGTCTTTATATCTTTTTTGAGGGAAAAAACAAGCACCGCAGAGTACGTGGGAATACACGGAAATTATGGTTGATAAAAGAGGCGCGTCTTTTCGTTTCTCAGTTAGAACAGTTATGTCAGGGCCCCAGCGGTCTCTATATCTCGCCCCTCACCGTACTGAAACAGATTGTTCTAATCATCTCATTTCTCCTGTGCTGAGTGAGTTTTAAAGGCATGTCATATGTCAACTTAACCCCTAATGTTATGGGGCTTTTAATTGCTCATAAAGCATTTTTAATGTTAAGCTATATCAAGGTATATTGTACACATATAAACGTGATGGGTGGTTTTAATCCCATGGTTAGGTAAAACATGGATAGAACACACTGTTGGCTTATAAATGACCCTTTGCTGGATTGTTGTTACCCAACCATGAGTTGAAACAACCCGTTATTTTTCAGAGTTTACTTGCATCTGTGAGTTAAACTGGTTTGGCTGCTAGATCCAGATTTTGATCATCATAGTTACCTAAAAAAATACTAATGAACAAAAGTAAACAAAATTGTTTTTATTAGCAAATATTGAAATTCATTAACATTAACATAAATGCTAAAACAACAGCAGAAGTGAGATTTACCAGACTAACACATAAAAATAAACACTGGGCCAAAAACTGTAATTGTCTGTCGCTCGTTATTATGGCTAATACTAATTCAGGCCAAAATACTGTAGACTTTGACTGGACACCCTGCTTGTGACGTCATTAGCAAAAGCATATTAGCCTCATTAGTTTCACGGTATAATTTGTATTAAGAATTGTTTTTACCTTTATGTCCATGAACAGACAGTAACACTGGATTACAGTCACAAAAAAGAAAAAGTGCGATTTTCGACCCAATAACATCTGTTAAATAGGTTTTGAACACATTAAAAGAATCGAAAGATGTTTATCTTTAATTATTGTACGTAAATTATAATGCTGTCTGATCCCAAACATAATGACAATCTCAACAAAACAGAAGGACTGATGCTTTTAATATTTCCCTTTATGTCTATAGAGGAAACTTTTACAAAACACAATAACTTTCACATAACACAAAACACGCTAAATATTCAGATGCACAACCCTAAAATACTTCAATGCACCTCCTAATGTTTCTAATTGAATTTCAGCCTCAGCACCCCTTTGTTTAGGGGTGCAAAACTAAGTTTGCTGGAAAGCATTTTGAAATTCATATGAAGAAGACAAGTTAAACGTCTTCATTTGTTGAATTCAAAGAATCTTTTGAGCTTTTCGCTGTTTTAGGGATGCGCTCTAATCAACACCTGCCTTCTTTTAAAGATGTTGCTGCATTGTTTGATGCTGATGTAACCCTTGACCACTCCAGTCCCCTGCGGCTGCAGCTGAGGCCTGTCAGAAAGCATCAGAGAGACGGGTAGTGGGCTGGTGTGGGCTGTGTGGACAGTTGCGACTTTTAAACCCTTATTAGCCTCTGTGCAGCAGACTCAGGCCCGTGTCATCCCCTGAGACGTACTCCCACACCTCTCATTATTGACGTCCTTTTTAGTCCCCTGCTCAGGTGTCACTGATGTTCTCCTTGTCATATCCACCTCAGCCTAGTAGGCACATGTGCACACACACCAGGAATCATGTATGCTGACCCTCTGAATACGCCTTCCTGAACTGATACAAAATTGATGCTGGAATGAAAACTGACATTTCTGCTAACATAAGAACTTCATTTTAATGAAGTATGTAAATGACACACTGGTTCAGAATGTGAGGAGTATCTCTGTCATGAGTATCTCAGCATAATCAGCATTTTGGACAATCAAAACATTAATCACAGATGGTGGAGAAAAAAAGAATAGTTTTTTATGAATCTATTTTTGGTTATTTCTCACTGTATTTGTTTACATTATTTATTAGATTATCAGGTCAGTAGCTTGGCAATACCCTAATTTCTGTTGAAACCATTCAGAAATCAAAGGTCACTCAGTTAACTATTTAGCATGATTTTAATCAAAACAATTTGTTGTTGACTACAGTTAACACAGAGGCAGTTATTCATCTACTGATAGATGCATTTTGTTGCATGCTGTTAGTTGACTACAGTAGAACCAAAGACATGCTTTCTTAAGCTAAATCACTGATATGTATGACAATGCAAAAGGATTGTGAAGATATAAAATCAGAAAAGATGCAATGTCCTATTTAAAACACACTTTTATCACCTGAAACTGACCTGTTATCAGTTGCTCAGTGGTTCGCTGGTCCCTTTAAATATTAATCATAGCCGTGTGACACAGGAAGGCCAATTGGGGCCTGTGATCTTTTTGTGTTGATGCTAGCGCATGCTGTCAAGCGTCTGTGGTGAAGAATATCAGCCACTTTCCCCTGCAAGCCCACTTCATAAAAGATTCACAACAAATCTACTTTTTAAGCCATTTCTCATGAAAAGACTTTTTTGCCAAATGAATATTAGTGAGTCGCTGTGAATGTGCTCTTTGATGTTTGCAGGGTCGAATTATTTATAAAACATCAATTTTAGCTTAAGACAAGCAACTCCTTGAAGTCTGTGCATTTTACATCTGCCTCCTCAGAGAATTCCAGCATATTTGGTCAGAGCCTACATGACAGAAAAGCCTTTGCAGCCTCTGTGTTGTGCTGATAAGCTGTATTACGCTGCATATATTTATACTGGGCCCTAACCATCTTGAGCAGTGCCTGTTCATTTGTCAGAACTGCAGCTACATGTTAAAAAAATCCAACCAATTATTGAGATCATACGTTTACAGTCTCTGAGGAACTGCAGTTCTATATTCATGATGTCTGCAAATGCACTGCACAGCATTGCTGCATCAGAGACACACTTTTCCTCATGACAAAACACCAAACTGAACCTCTGAACTGCAGATACAGTGAAAAACACAAACATCCTGTTCACCCAAAAATAACAATTGTACATACGCTCATGCTGACCTCTTTGAAGACACTATCTGTGATGGCAAATTAAACTGAAGGGAGGCTGACAGTCCTGGTCACTCTTCATCTTCATTGTATGGAAATAAAGAGGTTTAAAAAAAATACAGGATTAGAACACAGGAATCTTCTTAAAATATGTTTAAATGAATTGTTCTTATTATGTTTAATGAGTTCTTCTGCTATTGAAAGTAACAAGATTACACAGAGGGTGACTAATAGAAGTAATATTACTCGAGTTACTAGCTAGAAATGTGTTTTGCTCAGCAAGATTTCCTTTAAACTTATCATAATCATATATCATATCTTAAATATATATCAAAAAATCTGGATGTGAAACATTTAAATGTAATGACACCTGTCTGAAACAAACAAATACTTTTGATTTGAACACTTGTTAAAACTCATATCCAGCAATTCTCAAGATCAGCACTCAGCAGTACATTGAAAATCCTCAGTAACACAAGAGGAGAGTGGCGTCCTCGTGCTGCGGCTATAAAAATGAACCCTAAGCCAATGTCTGCGAGCTGGGTAGATCGGCCGCCGCCTCCTCCCCGTGGCAAAGTGAAATGGAATTGCCTCTCACATTCAACGACAGCTCAGAGGAGGTGATAATAGAGCGACTCCCCGCTGTCTGCAGCCAGGAAATAGGAAAGTGGCATACAGGGGCCAGGAAGCAAACAGAACAGGAGATACAGTCTGGCAGGAGGAGGGGGAGCAAAGAAAAGGTTAATGATCATTCCTGAATTCTGGTGGGAGAAAGTCTTTTTGAAGTTGAGAGAGTTGAAAAGGAACAATAAAGAATCGAGTAACTACTTCAGAGACTTGAATGTGCCCTTCAAACAAACACTTCCTGTTTGACAAACCAACATCATGCGTGATGATTTTACAACTAAACATGTTTGATTCTGAATGAACAACTTTGAAATGTATGTATGTTTCATCCTTCAGTCTGCCCGTCAACACAACACTCTGACTCAAATTATGCTACAAATAAGAAGAACACCTCTCAGACAGCTGGTAGAAATCAGACAGAGAAGACGAAAGCATCACACAGGGGTGAAAGGAAACCCCAAAACAATACACAGCAATTTCAAATATGCAAGAGTGCAAACCGTGCAAAGCTAAGAGCTGATGCTGTGCAGGGAGCATTAGCACATGGAGAACTGATTTGCAGTGACCACACCTTGACCGAGGAGGCTGTAGCCTCTCAGCACTTCAGAGTGGATAGAAGGACTTTAGGTATCAATTAAACTAGCAGTGGGATTAGCCACCTCGTCATCAGGCAATTTACACTGCATTGCTATGTTGCTGTGCCTTTGTTCACATTCATTTGAGACTTTTTAAATCTCTCTTCAATGACAAAGGCATCTGAAGAAGCAAATGACAATACTCATGATTAAGCACATGAATGACTGTGCTGAGGAGAGACAACAAATGGAGACCTGCTTAACAATCTATATTAAGTGTGACAGGAAGTGTGCACAGTGCATCTGACATCTGACATCTCCTCTTGAGTGTTTACCTGCTACAGCCAGAAACTGCTGCTCTAATACTCGTCACGTCTACACACAATCATTTGGGCCTCAGTATTACACTAATTACACTGGAGGACAGTGAAGCTGTTACTCCTGGTCTTTCCTTTCTTTTGGATCAAGCATTCAAACCGAGTGTGAAAACAGCCTTGAAGACTTGAAGTTCACCGCAAGGTTTTGCATTCAGGCTCCAGGCCTCCTGCAGGAGATACAGGTGACATATATCATACTGACAACATTCATCTTACTGGAGCCACATCTCATCACAACCAGTTATCACCATAACGCAAGTGACATGACAGAGACGACGGATGGATAACCTCCAGACCTCATCCTCTCACTTTCACTGAGATCTGAGTGTGGAAGTTGCTGAATGTTACTCTCTGAGATTATTCAGTGAGGTTCAACCTCAGTACACTACTAAAACAGAGAATCTTAATTGCATTAACTGTTCAAAATACTGCAAAAATAAAAACACTGGGGTTTCATTTTTTGACCTCTATCACTCTCTTTTTCTAACTTATTTGATGTTACTTATAATGCTGTATTTTTAGGTTTCTGCAAGATTGTGAAAAACTATGCCTTGTGCTAAAATCTGCCAACCGTCATATTAGGAACATGGGATAAAAACCTTACCACCTTTCTCCATCCAATTTCCATCTCCATTCATCACAGGTAATGCTGGAGTCTGTATAAGTATCTCAAAACCATTCTGCACAGGTCCATGACTTCAAAATGTTATCTAAAAATAGATGTGTTAGCTGGGAAAGCAGCTGCATGGAGAAACAGATGTAAGAAAGGATGTACCAATCATAGCTGAGTATGCAAATAAATGTAAAGATGGCTAATCACAAATAATTCATCTGCTAATATAATTTGCAAACATCAATATCAAAGTCATGCTATCAGTATCAATGCTATCAAAGTCAATAAGATGTTGTAAATTTAATTGCAAACTTTTCAAGATTTAAAAAAAGAGTTTACCAAAATAAAACTACCACACTGATGACTGAAATTATCTACAAGACAAAGTTTATACAGAGACTGTATTATACTGAGACTGTATGCTACGGTTCAGCATGAATTCATTGCCTGAATTAAGTCATAAAATCATTGCCAGGTTTAATACGGTTAGAAATATCAAAACTGTCTCACAAGCACCGTATTACAAACCACTTATGCATTACTAATACTGAGTCTGCTAAACAAGTCTCATTGGCTTGGCTTTGGGTAAAGCATCATATTGGCTACGCTATCAATATTGTCAAGCCTACACATGAAATCCAAGCCATTGCTGAAATATTCAGCATTGAGGTTTTTATTTGTACCTGTAGAGAGACAGTGTATTATTTAGTAATGCAGATGGGTGAGTGAGCCAGCACACATCTCTCTCTCGCTGAGATTTTTGGATGGCACTAACATAAGCCGTGTTTGATAGATGTCCAGCGTCTGTGTGCTGTTCAGCGTCTGTGTGCTGTTCAGCTATCTGCAATTTATCTTGACCTAAAAATATAGAGCAGGAAACAACATTGTATGATTTGCAGTATATACATGCACTTGATAGATGCTTTTATGTAAAGCAGCTTAGCCTAATAACCTGCAAAGATTTACACTTTGGTAGTGTGTAGCTCATTGAAGAAATTTGTTCTTGGTTGGATGTAACAGGGAATCCAACAAAACTACAAACAAGCC
>JAZGTK010001400.1:0-40678 GCA_036877625.1 Ambastaia sidthimunki
AAATATAAAACCTCAAATGTAGGGCTACTTTTACAGCACCTACTTGTCCACTTTGGAGCCTAACAAGCCCAGTTCTACTTTTGTTTTATGGAAAAAAATTCTAAATAACTTAAATGGGTTAAACAATAATAAAGGTTTGCAAAGACAAGATGTGCCTATGTGAGTTTTTCCAGAACATCTAAAGCTGCCGATTTAAAAACTCCTTCCCTAGACTACCAGCATTCACTAGGAACATTAAAGGGGCAGTACACCCAAAAATGTTGGTTAGTTAATGTTAGTCATTATTTCAGCTTTTTTACTGTTGTTTTAAATCTGTATGATTTCTGTTCCTCCATGGAATACAAAGAGACGGAATATTAGGGACCGACAGCATTAGTCCCCACTGCACTTTTATTTCAAACTATTTTTGGGTAAACTATCCCTTAAGTATTCTGATCAACTTAAATATAGGAGGACGGGCTATATACTCATGACCTCAATGGTTTTCAGAAATCTTACCACATCAATCTCAGTGTTGGAATGTCCCATGTTACAGACAATACACCCGTTCTTCATTCGATCCAGGTGCTCCCTGGTGACAACATTTTTGTTCCCTGTAGAAACAGAAATTGTTCAAAAAACATTGTGTTACATTATTACATATTATTTGTGCATAGAAAATATTTAATCACATGTATAAACAATCCAAAGGAGCAGTTCACCCAAAAATGAAAATTCTTCCATTATTTTACTCACCCTCATTCAAAACATGTATGACTTTTTGTTCTTTTGTGTTCCTCAAAAGCATTCTGAATTATGTTGGCAATCACATTGGCACCCATTGTATGGATACAAAAGCACTTAGACATTTCGCAAGATATCTTCTTTTGTGTTCCACAGAAGACAAAAAGTCACGTGGGTTTGGAAAGACATGAGCGTGAGTAAGCGATGAAAAAATGTACGTTTTTGGGTGAACTTCCCCTTTTAATGCTGTTAACATGTTCTCATGAAATGTTATTCAAAACATTTCTTGAGTAACAGATTAAAGCAAATAACAGTAACAGATGCGCTTTTTCACTAGCAGAGAGAACACTTCATAACAACTCGCTACAAAAACCTCATCAACTCTCCATTACGTTTTACACAGATATTTTATCACATGCTGAGCAAATATTGGTTTTCCCAGCCCACTTCTCAGTAGCCCAGCGCTCAGCAGCAGGTGCCAATTTCTGAATGCAAGGGCATCTAGCGGGACGCATTTGTGCTGATAAGGGCCGTACGCAACACAGGAAATGGATTTCGAAGTGGAAGTGAGTCAGCCGTAACCAGTTGTACCTGTGCAGGTGATAACCATGTCCATTTGGCGCACCACCTCATTTAGCTTCACCACTTTGAACCCGTCCATACTATTTGAGAAGATAGAAAGAGATCAAAATCAACTGAAGATCTAATTTAAATGGCATCTTAGGTCATTATACAGACAACAGGGGATAAATAAATGAGCATTTTAGCTTGTTTGCACTTCCTGTGGACATACGTTTGATTAATATGGGAAGCTCTAATATGATTTGTGCAGGTCTAGCATTGTAGCATAGAAGCTGTTTTTATTATGAAAGCACTCTGTGAAACCTTAAAACATGACACTTTGATGATCCATCAAGGTTTTTCATAAATGTGGATGCTGATGTATTGAGTATAACTGATTGATTAAGATTTTGGGTGAACATGCAGCTTCTGTGACTCAATAATCTCATAGTTTGTGGGTGTGTTTGTCTTACCAGGCTTGAAGAGCACAAATAGGGTCGATCTCTGTCACACACACAATGGCTCCAAGTGCTTTCAGGGCTGAACAGCAACCCTTTCCCACCTACACCAGAGTCAATACAAGTGGCTAAATTACATATGCAGAAATATTTATAATTTCTACTTAAAGGCACCGTTTTCTGAAAAATAAAAATTGTGTTATCGTCATGTTGCTTGAACTTGTAAGACTTTTTTTCTCCTTTCAAGTTATTTTTGTCTACATTGCTTTGTCCACATTTCCATACAAAGACCGTAAACAGGAACTGTGCCTGTCAAGATCCAAATAAAGACAACAAAAGTCCCATAAAAGTAGCGCCAGGGATAGTTAAACAGCTATCAAAGTAAAATAAAGCCATTGAGCCAATGAATTTAATATATCATCTTAAATGTAGGACACAACACCTATTGACTACATTTATGGCACTTTTTGTCCTTTTTGGAGCTTGACGGTCCCAGTTCTATTTTTTTTTAATGGAGACAATAACCATCTAGAAAATCTCCTAAAGAACATTTATGGGTTGAACAATGATACACAGAGACGTGGAGGCGAGATGACCATTTTCAGTTTGGGGTGCGCTGTTCCTTTAAAAGATCACTGTGCATACAGCGTATGTCTCTGACCTTTACAGTCTGACAGTTAAAAGAAGTTTAGAGATTATTTTTCACATCATGCAGATTATCTAGAATCTGTCTGTGGCAGATGTTGACTGACCTCTCCGTAACCACAAACCACCACCTGCTTTCCACCGAACATCACATCTGTTGTTCTCTTCAGACTGAAAAGATGAAAAAAGCTGATGATTATACTGTCACTTATTTAAGCATTAGTCCTGCATGATAAGGGGTCAGAGGATGATGTGATATTAAGCTAATCAGAAAAGCACATCTCAGCATTGATGTTCTTACCCATCCAGGATGGATTCCCTACAGCAGTACAGATTGTCAAACTTCTGCTTGGTGACAGAGTCATTGACATTCATAGCAGGGACACAAAGCTTGCCGGCTTTGGAGAGTTGGTACAGCCTAACAGAATGAATCAAGAGAAACAGATTTGGGTTCAGACTTAAGGTGAGAATCAATCAGAATGGGTTTTTAAGTATACAGTATGTGTACTTGGGTACTGACAATAACCTAATATTAATAACCATGATTGTTGATACTGTCTTAATATACTACATGTGTCACATTGTTTACGGTGTTATCATACAATAATATTAAAAATAATGTGTTGAGTGAGATTCATTGGCCAAAAGAGAGAAAACACAAAAACAAAAATTCTAGATAAATTTGACCAAAAGTATCCTTTATTCAACAGATATTGCAATAATAACATTACTGTGAATTCTTTTGGCCATTATAATAGCGGAGTAAAAATCTGATATTGTGACAGTCCTATGTGTAACTGTTGGCAATTTGTGTGGTTGACAGTATATAAATATGTAAAATATATTGTCCTCACAATATGCCCATATCTCTGAGAGACACATTGTGTCCACAATTACCTGTGTACACCTGTAACACTCTCCTCCACAATCCCCCGGACTTTCTTAAAGACACTGGGGTACTTCTTATACACCCAGTGAGTCAGATCACCTCCATCATCCAAGATCTGTGGGAAACAAATCAAACSTACAACATTAACTTACCTGTATTCACAATACTGACTGCGTCCTCATAATCTCATTAGCTTTATATACCATGTTTGCCTGCCAGCCCTCCATGTTCACACAGCGATCGATGCACCACCAAAAGTCGTCTTCTGACTCCCCCTTCCAGGCAAAAACCGACACGCCTTTATAGGGCACATGATGAATAGGAAACGAGTTCAGAATGACACGTTAAATTAAATAATGGAGTTAGGTTGAAACTGATAGATTGGACAACAGTAGACGTTTGGAAGTTTGGTTACCGCTTTCGGCCAAAGCTGCCGCCACTTCATTCTGAGTGGAGTAAATGTTACAGGCGGTCCAGCGACACTGAGCGCCCAGAGCCACCAGTGTCTCGATCAGGACCTGAGAGAAACCAGCACCCATGTCAAACACACAGAGAAACAAACTAGAGGAAGGTGTGCATTTACAAAATGTATATTATTTTACACTATATCTACTCACAATATATTTTGATACATTTAACTGATATATATATATTGGTCTATAAACTATAAATCAGATTTTAAGGGCACCTTTTACCCATTTTTCTACTATTTACTAACTCTCATGTCATTCCAAACTTGACTTTCTTCTTTGGAACACAATAGAAAATATTTTGAGAAATGTCTCATTGGTTTTGAATCCATACAATGGAAGTGAGTAGGTGCCACTGTTGTTTACATACATCAACATACATCAAAATATCTTGTTTCTCAGAAGCAAAAGGTTATACATGTTTACAATGACATGAAGGTAAGAAGAAAGAAGTTTCCTTTTTTAAATAATCATCCTTTTAATATACCAACATTTCTTGCAAATCCGACCCTAACAGAACTGTATATACAGCAACAGAAAAATGTTATGATTCATCCAAAAACAATGAAAACAAAACAGTGTTCAATCCAAACACTGGCTGCAGGATTAGTGTGCTTAAGACACTGTATCTGTGGCCCTGAAATGAACTTACTGCGGTTTGTGCAGTGATGTGAGTGCAGCCGACCACTTTAGCCCCAGCGAGTGGTTTCTCCCCCTGAGCTCTCTTCCGCAGGGAAATGAGTGCAGACATATCTGTGGATGAGATTCAGACAACAGCGGCTTTATTAGGGAACGTACAGACCTGCATCTGAGATGAAGGCATTCCAGCTACTAATTTTAGATTCTATGAATGTTTCCACAACAGTTCCATTAAGTAAGAAAAAGGTTAAAAATGTTGAAAGTTCTAGGATTGTTTAAAACTTCCAGGTTTTTGTGTGTTGTATTAATGCTGGTTATGAGCTTGGTTATAGGAATGCTATTCAGTCTTTTTTTAATTCTTTAACTTTTTGAAACGTTCCATTAACAACTTAAGAGCATTTTTGAGATATAACATTAAAAAAGTTCTACTAATAACACTGCTGTAACTTTTAACATTTAGAGAACATTAGCCAATGTTCTGAGAATGTTCTTTGTTAGCTGGCAAGCCCTGGAAAAATCCAGGTTTAAGTCCAAGTGGCAAAGACTTCAAGTGTGAATAGATTGTGGTCGAGACCTTGACATTTGACCCAGTTATCACTTTAATAACAACAACTTTCAAATAAACGGAGGCCATCGACTATTCCTGACAGCAGCAGCTGTCACCAAATCATGTCCTGATGGCACTTATTCAACCCCTCCATGTGTATTTGAAACAGATAAAAACAGATGCCCAGTGTCAACAGTACTTCATTAAACCATTACCATTAATTCACACAATTTGACAGACACACAATATGGCAAAATAACAGCTAAGCTTCAGTTGAGCCAGTGCGTTTACATTAAAACAAATCTGCATACCTTAAAGTTACGCAAGCAAACTCCATAATGCTTTAGCAAACGATGACGTCACATGGGAACAAGAATGTTCCCACAGTGCAAAAGCATCTCCAGCCAGACCTCTGAATAAATGACCTTTGACTAAAGGTCTGGTCCACTTTACTAAGCTAGACAATCAGATTAGGGGTTGCCAGTGCTTTCCAGTTTCGTGAGCAATATGAATCAGACAGCTGAGGGATGCAGAGCACAAACCAGTACAACAGAGAATCCAAACCTTGCTCTGCGATCTCAATCTCCCGGCGACCGAACTCGGCCTGCTTGATGTTCTTGACGCAGAAGTCGCTGCTGCCCTTCGAGTTGACTTGACTCTTCTCGCGAGGAGACGTCTCATCATCAGAACTGTCGGTGTATGAGGCAGCTGCAAGAACATGACGACATACCATTCACATGATATACACACCAATACACACAACTACGTTCACGACAAACATTTCTTACGTAAATTAAACAGAAAATTAAACTTTTCTATAAAATTCAGATTTTTGGAAGGTTAGGGACCTTCTTTTACTGACCATTTGTTGGAAAAAAATACAACCATGTTTTGTAGCCCATTTATGGAATGTGTTTTAAAGCATCTTTCTATATTGTGATCTACCAAAATAATTTTGTGACGACCATGTGAGCAATCTGCCGTTTAGAGCGTAAGGGATCCATCTGTAGACGCAAACATGCAGGAATGTTTATCCCTCACTTTTGTTGGTATTATGAAAGATTTGGGCTTTTTTGTGTGATTCAGGGCCAATGCTGCTAAAAGTCTCTAGTTCTCTCTTTAAGCTGGTCTGGGATTATATTACACAACACACAAACTAGCATGAACAAGCACAGAGCCGTTTCATCTACAACATTCTTCTTGTTGATGGGTAGCTTATCCAATAAACGTATCACTTTGCGTACTAAACAGGTTTGTGTTGAACTATGGATGAACTTGTAAACGACTACATTACTAAGTCATATATTTGGATGTGTTTTGGTGTAAGCAATTCAGCTCTGCTTGGCTTGCGATGGGAATGGATGTGGGTCGAACCTGAGCTGTAGCTGTCTGTGGAGGACTGAGAGATGGAGCGAGACAGTGAGCGGCGACCGGTCTTCGTAGGGAACTTGCTGAACTCCTGTTTTTCCTCTTGGTTGGCAAACTGAATCTGCTACAGTAAGATGGAGGTATGGAAAAAGACAGAATGGGGGAGAGATAATGAACACATGTTATTGTTGCATTGGGCTTAACAGAAGTGGAGAGCAAAGAAAAAAGTGCACAAAACAGTATCCAAAGCACTTGGCCACCTTTTTACATTTGAATGTATTTACTGTTGTACTGCAGTCACTTACTATTAAGATTACATACTAAAAAAACCACATCATGGGTACAACAGTACCCACTTGCTTATTTGCTATTTAATGTCTGTATCAGCTGTTCAGATTTCATTTTTAGCAGTTCAAATTTAAACTATAAATCCTTTTGAATGCATAAATTTGAAACAAAACTATACAAAACACGTAAATATTTGAAGAAACATCAGAGCTTCAAACACGTACATTCTCAAAATAGTCCAAAAGGAAGCTATTAATAGCATCTGCTCGCTGCTGTACTGAAATATTTTACTATTACGTAACAGAAGTGAAGGACAGATCTCATCAGGGAACTTCAGTTTCATTTCAGTTGTTTAAATAATGCAAACCCTTAAATATTCATGGAATATATGATTGCTTGCTGCACATCTGCTGAAACACTGCTGTGTTTGTGTGCAACTTTAAATAACGAAGCTGTAAAAGTTATAATTGCATAACTCACACAGGTTGACAGAAACATTACATTGTACATGTATGTACGTAATGTATGTATGCATGTATGTATTATACATTATAAGTTACTCTAAAGGTCAAATACTTCCTAAAACACAGATGTATGGATGACAGACGATCATATGTCTGTGATGTAAGAGATGGTGGAGGGTGGGGGCATCTGGGCTCCACTATTAGATTTTGAGAGCAATATGCAGGTAAATCAGTTAAGCAGCTCTATTTCTGACTGCGCTACTGTTTTTAAAATCTGCTTCTTTCATGCACAGATGTCTCCTCTGAAAACATGGATCACCGGTGGCTCAGCTTCAAAGCGCTGAAAGACCCAGACGTACAACGGATAAAGAAAAAGAACAGGAATATGTCTGTGCTTTAGCAAACAGAGCTTATCATTACAAATCCATTTGGTTTGATATGTAACCAAAAGTGAACCGTAAACATTTGCTCATGGCATAAAAAAACTACTTCCTGTCACTCGTGTGTCACTTTCCTGGCAGCCATAATTCAGAAAAAAAAAACTGATGGCTGATAAGGTAACATCTAACCCAGGACCTTAACAACTAACATCGGAGTGTGAACTCCAGACCAGAAAACAGACAAAATCCACTTATCTGTGTATGCAAGTGTGTGTGCAAACGGAGTCAAACAATCTGAGCATCTTTGACATGTTTACTGTTCAAGCACAGAGCAGAGACAGACAGAGACGAGTGTGGTATATAAAAACATGAGATAAAAGCATCTGATGATAGTGAGGCAGGCTACAACATCCCTAAAAAACGGCGCTGGGCAACACTTGTGAATCTGATACTGACCCCCAGGCAAAACAACGACCCCCTCACCCTCACAAAACACAGCTGCCATCACAATTCCTACTGTGAAATATAAGTGATACAGAGACTCAATGGAACATTGTATTACTCAGGATTTCTCTTTCATAGCTCACGAGGCCCAATGCTAAGACACAATAGAGACAACAGCAAACAAACAGGTTCTAGAATTAGGACAGCATCTGCGATTTTGAGAGCATTTTTTTTAAACTTTAGAGAAGACAAAAAACTTCTGGGGTCGTATTTCTCAGAACTAAATCAGTTTTAGACACAAGCCCAATCGAAAGTCTCCCATTAGCCTTCTTTTAACATCAGCGTTGTCTTGAAACAATTCCTGCTGATTCTCCTGAAATCCGAAAGATTTTCCATACACTGTACACAACGCACCTGACTACAGGTATCGGTTTGATATTCAGTGACCCATCAAACACTCAAAACAGTCAACAGTGTAACCAAATAATTCAGCCCCTCCCTTTGGTTTTGCCCTTTGGTTTCAACACCACCATAAATGCTGTAGGTTAATCTGTTATCTAACGTCTGACTTGCCAGACAGAACACAAGTCCTGGGTTTAGTTATGTTTAGAAACAAACCTGCAGGACATGCAGGTGAAGTTTACACAACACACAGCTGGTGTTTCAAGGAAATTGGGAATGATAAAAAAATGCCACTGTGAGGCAGGACTGGGACCTGAGGCAGAGCTTGACATAACGGTGCAAAGAAGAACATACTAAAACTCTTTAAGTAAACAAAGAAAAAGGCATGACTGGACCATAATTACATTTGTTCATTCTGCAGACACTTTTATCCAAAGCGACCTCAGTGCATTTAAGATACATGTTCTATCACTCTGCATTTACCTGGGAATCGAACCCATGACTCTGGCATTGCTATTGGCTGCTCTACCAGCTAAACAACAGAAACACAAAGCCACTTACATTAGCATTACTTACAGCTCATTTCATTGCCCTCTTGGTTATATTGCTACATTGTATGTTACTGCTTTCCATTTTTAACGGGCTGGCAATGTGCTGTCATAATCCAGAGTGCTGTGGATTATGTTAAATCAGAAGTCTAATGCCTAAGCAAGGTTATAAATGAGAATAACCAGATGTGTCATTAAGACACTAAGTTTGATCATTAGTTTAACGGATTACTTATGACTGTGGCAGGCTGAGATTCTAACATTAAGTCAGTTTTAGTAAATATTGACTACACATTGAAAATTCCCGTTCTTACACAAATCTCAGGTCTGACTCTATGGCTTAACTTTTATATGCTGAGCTGATTGCTCATTGCAGGTCTATTTTAGTCTAAGTCTATCATTGGTCTATTTTAGTCTAAGTCTAGGCTTAATCAGTCTTTGGAAAACCAGCACATGATGTCTCAAACCTCCCTGCACAAAGAAAGAGGAACTGGAAAATACACTGGAAATTGTTCAAGTTTTCCTTAGGCTTTTTAAGTGTCCCTGATAGCAATAATTCATAGAATTCCAAAAAAAATGTTTGTTTATGCAAAAGTGAGTGCCAATATCAAATCAAATTCCACAAGGTTATTTTTTTACGTTTTGCTTTGCTTGCTAGCTGCCAGTTAATAATTAAGAAAAAAACTGTTAAGACAAAAATGGAAGGAAAAAAATAGATTTTATACCCACAAATTAACTGGATATACTAAACCACTCAACCACTAACAATATGCCAAGATATCTCTTAGCTCTTTTTTGCAGTGTCCTGCTGTAAATGATGGAAGGCTGTATGGAACTTACCCTGGGAAAGTCATAGCCAGAGTTCATGGTCCCTGCCTGTGGTGGCTACCTCTGGCCTGTGTGCCTGTGTATTGTTACGACTGGTGTTCCACCAACGTCGTTTTTACACAGGGGTGGGTGGAGAGGGGGAGGTTTCTGTAGACTGCTGGAGCTCTTACAGCGGACATGAGAGTTTGGGAGGTGACACAGCAACCAATAAATCAACCACTTACAAACCTGACCAGCCTCCTTCTGCTCACTCTCTTTCTCTCTTTCTATAGTCCACTATTTCTTATAACCACCATGAGAGCTGTAGACACGCCTATTTGTGGCATACCTAAAATTATTCTTAATATTGTAGGAACAATATTGAAAATTGTTGTCCTGGAGTGTTTTAATCCAACTGGATTCTCCTAGTGGCCTAAGAAACGGACTCTCTTGGAGGGTTGATTTTGGCTGGCTAATAAAAACAGGATCTGCAGAGAATTGAAATTTGTTTCTATAAACCCCTAAAGCATCCACTATAGGTCATGTGGGTCAACTCTATTCCGAGACCCGACTAAAAATATTCCAAAACAAACACCCACACGCCCAAGAAATCCACCCAGTTCTTTCAGTGTTCGGCTTGAGAGCTCACACTGACCCAACGTGGTAAGAAAAGCCAGTCAGGGCCAGCAGACGTCGTTGAGCCGTTTACTATGTTTCTGCCCAGTACCTGCTCTAGTCCTAATGTTACCAGGCTGGCTTTCAGCCACAGCCTCTAATCCCAGTCTGAGGTCATGGAGTGTACGCTACTCTCAACATGATGGTCAACAAAAACAGAGCACGACAGCCCTCAACATATCAAGGGTTTTTCACCCAATCATAGTAAAAAAACAAAAAAAACAATGCATTTTTAAAGCTACAATCTACCTCACTACCTTACCCCTGCAAGTTTAATAATAATAATAATAATAATGATTTATAATGTGGGCTGTCAGGGACGATTTCTTAACAAAATGTCAGTTTGGCTTCATTTGACATCAGCGTATGTATAGAAAAGTACAAAATGCATTTTAAAATAAAAAAAAGTGTCATTTATTCACCCTCCTCCTTTCAAATTTCTTCTAAATAAAGAAGTATTCCTTTTGTCTTTAACAAAAGAAAAAGTGTGTGTTCCAAAATACAAGTAAAGGATGACAGAATTTTCACTTTTGGGTGAACTATTCATTAGATTATGTCCCTGAGAGCCCTTAAAAATGTAAGCAGTTAAAGGAAGACTAAACTGTGACTGGGTTTTAGTGTTAATGAGGTTTTGTTGCCATTGTGGTGACAGAGTTGTGCAGTTTTCTACAAATAGCTTTCATAAAGTGATCTCAGTGTAACTAAATTATCTTAACAGTTACAGTACAATTATCTTATCTGGAGAATGCGAAACATGTGAAACGTTTTAACGACCTTTAAAGCCACATTAACAACCTGCTCAACCTCAATCAAACCAATCGTTCTGCACAAACCACTTGAGTGAATGTAATAATTGGGCTCTGAAGTGCAGATGCTCCAGCATGAATAGATGAGACGAGATCTTAAGCTTTCTCAGGTGACTAATCATTGTAAAGAGACCCTAATGGACAAGAAAAGCTCAGGCACTGAGGCAGCAACACCGGCCTAAATCCTCAATACATCCATTCAACCAGTGGCTCTCCAAAATGTCCTGAAATGTGATCTAATCTTCAAAACTATGTGCATTATACCTTTAAGTATAATGATCCTGTAAAAGTAAGTGAACAAAAGCAATTCTGTGTAAATTATAAGGAAACGGTGCATGCAAAAAGTCTCAATTTAACTGTATGGAATGCGGTACAAATACAGCTTTGACAGTCAAAGGCAAGCGAAACAAAATGCTGTGTGAGAGAACAGATCTATTCCAGATATAAAAAACGTTAAAAAAAACTATCGTTTTCCATATAAGGGACCGAATGTATGTTTAAAGAGAAAACACAGAGAACAATAAAGATGAGAACTCAAGGTCAGTGTGGGGCTCTCAGCAGGTAGGGCCCAACTGCGGCCCCATGCCAAGACTCTCGTCTGAGAAACACAGGAGAAAATGTACTGAGTGACTCAGTAGACGTGTGTCATATTTCTCAAACTCAATGCGACTTTATTTCAATGTTATCAGAACCTCCCGCTCGAAGCCAGCAGCGGTACTGAGAGAGAAACTTTCTCACACTCTCAAACTGTGAGGAGAAAAGAATACGATTGCACTGAAAACTGTGATTACTAGGGGAAGACCTGCCAGCACATACAAAAGAGGAAAAATACAAGATCAGAAGGGAAAATACAACAATACACTTCAAACAAGAGAATGTGTTCTGATACACAAACCATTGTTCATTGTTGAAGAGATCTTAGTTGTTACAAGGTAACTTGAGTGGTAAGAATGAAAAACTGAGCACACTGCGTTAAACCAATTTACTAAGCAAATTAAGGAAAAATTGGCGATTGGTGAACATACATTGGATTTGTTGGATACAGAGGATTTGTGTGAACCTTGTGTTTTGCTGGTGTAATGGAACAGATTCTGTATAAATAAACACACATTCCTGCAGTAATTTTTTTTATTTCTCATGCAAGGTGCAAATATGCATGTCTGAAATCCATTTCGATGAGCTACCTTCTGAATACTTTATTATTTGTATTTAAAATAATTCATTGAGCATTAACAAATATTTGCAGTCCAACCCGCACTGCAACAGCAATTATATACACTACCCCGAATTCAGACTCTAAATATTAAAGAGAAAATGTCAATGTCATCACTGAATTTGATTTGGCAATGCATGGCTATGATGCAGCTAAGGAGATGCACAAGAACAGCCTTTGGCTCTGTTGTATAACCAGCTGACAACTCTGTGATGAGAGTGGGCTGAGTAGTGTGGCTCTTTTACCACCCACACACACATACACACTTCTGAGGGCCACACTGAATACATTTATACAATCTGGCCTGGATCATCTGTCATCTGTCCATGTACCTCCTAATGATACATTATAACTCTTTGATCCATGCAGCGCTCAGACTCTCTGCGATCCTGCTTCAGTTGTCCCACATAATGTGATTTACAACACTGGGTACCATGGGAATATGTTAGATACGACGAAAATGCGATTTGCTCCCCACATATAGTAACTTACCCTGGGAATCGTGCCTGTAAACTGTAGCAGACGAAGGTCAGTGATTCCGACAGTCTGCCAGTGCAGGAAAAATTACTAATTACAGCATAATTAAACTAATCTAAACTAGCATTATATGTCACGTGATTTTAACAGTCGGTAGAACACCTTTAGTTCAACTCTTGTCAGCGATAATCTTCCCTAATGATCCCGGGTAAACCGAGTAACACTATCCAAACGGAAGTGCGGCACTATGCGGTTTTTCGTATACGTTTTATCCCATACAGGCTAACCCAAGACAGTCCCTCTTACCTTCTTGACAGATTTGTGAGTCGGGACCGCAGTGAATGCGGCGGGAAGCTCGCCGACGTTCATGTTCACGTCGTTCTTGGTGCCCGTCATCGCGGAGTATTTTTCAGCAACGTTTTCGCTCTCTTTAAACTCTTTACTGGCCTGTTTCACCTCCAGCTTCGCTTCCCCGCCGGAGTCTGTCATGGCAGTGTGAATCTACGCGATTCTACGAGCCGTTGCAGATGGTTTGACGCGGTACCCCTCTGGCTCCTTTACCGTAACCTTTCGATTCGTCCTTACGTTGCCGGAGCGTTTGTTAAGCTCCGAGTATCTCAAAAGCGGAAGGGGTGACTGCGCCAAATGCCTAATGGATGGACATAAACTGTCGAGGAAAAACGAAAGCGAATGGTTAGAGTTTAAAGCGATGTCATTTTACCACAAGCTGCAGCGGGTCACAGATTAATGTATTTGACTGTCCGGTTGACGGTCAGCGGCAGCATCATCAGCGGTGGGCGGGGCGTAGTGTCGAGCACCTGCACGCAGAGGAAGTTGTAAAAGCCTGTCATGACTGTGCGTGTATCGCTTTTGCTGCAGAGCTCTTATAAGGACATTTAAGGACTCATAAGGACATCAAATCATATCATTATGGAAAAACAGGGTGTGCAAGCTATTTGACTGTGTGTTGCATTTGGCAGATTGAATCTTTTTGAAATACATACAAAGTTTAACAACTTTTATTTGATCTTAGTGAAAAGGTATTAAGGGAAACATTCTTTACAATTAGCAGTAAATAACAACAAAAACGCTATACATATAGATCGATCTATTTGGAACATAAAAATATGCTTTTATTCTGCAGCTAAAACGATTACAGGACACAATTTACTTGAACTGGGTTGATTTTACTGCGCACACAGATTAGACTAAAGTATAAAATTAGATTTCAAAACTAGTACATCGGCGAACCACTTCGCACACAATTTTATCAAAAACAGACGAATGGACTCAAGTGTATAACATAACTGAAAACATTATCTCCTTTTCGTTTACACACAGAGACCGAGACAGAAAATCATACTGAGAAAATCCACAAATTTCACTCTAATTACAAATCACTAATGTAAACAGAATTGATGTTAAGGGTACAGAAGTTAAGAGTACAGAAGCTAAGGACGTCCAGTTTCCTAGGCAATGAAGGCCTGTTTCCAAAAAACATTGCCCTCTTTGTTTTGTTTTCCCAACCTTTCCCACGGCAAACATGTACACACTAAACACTACCATGAGATAAACCTAAACCAATTTCACATTTGTAATGTCACAGATCTGATTTTAAAAGACCAGTCTATAATGCCAACAAACTTGAAATCAAACAAAACGTCTTGATCTTTATGCAAACAGGAACAAAACGGTTCCTGTTTGTTTGTTCTATTCCCACCTTTGAGAAACATCACTGGTTAGCACTTTGCAGTGCATAGATACTCCTTCTCTCTGTGGGATAGTTTATGCTGTCCTACTCAATAGCTTTTTAACTGCAAGCTAAATTCATTATGCTTTACACAAACAGTAATGGCTCTGTCTAAATTCATCCTCTGGAGTAACATCAGATTCAGGAGAAAATAAATTGGCCCCTCTTTCATAGTGGAAGACATGGGAAAGAAGACACAGCCTTGACCATGATAAATTAGAAATATTGGTCTGTTAGTGTTGAGTTGAAGGCTGGATATTGATTCACATTGGTGTAATTTTTAGACCTTTAGAGTCCCTTCAAAAAACATAAGCAGTTGCAGTGCTATGAGACCCGGATCATCTGAGCCACAGTTTCATCTCCTGCCTGGTTCTGGTCTTGTTCCTGCAGAGAAAGGGGGGAAGGAAGGAGAGAGTTATCAATCATTACCCTCACTCCTAATTTCAGATATGCCTCACTCAGCACCTTTAGCCCCATTTCACAAGTATTTCATACCTGTCAGCACAGAGTTTAAGAAGCAATGATTAATAGCATCAGGTAAACACTGAATAACCAAGAATAAGTAAAAGGTAAAGGGGTTTATATTTACCAGACTGTCATATTTTGCCTTAGGACTTTGACCTTTATAATGACCTAATCTTAACAGACAGCAGATGTCTGTCCTGCTGTAGTGAGAAAATAAAAAAAAATCCCAAAAAGAATTTTATTAAGTGCTAAACATAAACAACATGCACAGGTGAAAGATCCACAGTACAGCAGTTTAATTTGGTGGCAAATGATGGTGGTCAGTGAACCTTTGGAAGTCAATCGCTTTATTTGTACTGTTTGAATCTGAATATTTATTTAACATAAAAAAAACGTGTGACAAGCATGAACCAAACACAGTGACAACACTGCATATGTTGGAAAGTGAAGCAAAAGACAGCACAAGCACCCATCCACAAACAGAAAAAACAACAACAGAGGGGCTGTCAAAAGAAATGTAATTAGAAGACAACAAAAGACAAAAAATAGATATACAAACATTCATTTATACTATGAAATTTATACATTTTCAGGCAGTGGTTTTACAAAAAACTTAGTGATAGTTAATTACAAATTGTGCATGCAGTTTAACCTGCTGTGGTCCATTTTGTTCATAATAACATGCTGTGTCTTAAAACCAGACAAACTGTATGTGGGGAATTTCAGACAAGCCATGTGAAGATCAAATGTTAAATAATCGCAGAACAAAACACTTCATTCTGATTACATAATGACTGAGAGGAGCGTGATTTTCTCTTGATCTTCTTGTTCTTGTTAAATATTGCAGAATTATAAGACACCACACCCTTCATACCGACCACAGCACGGCCCAAGACGTTTTGCATGCAGTCTGTTTGCATAAATGCTTAATTATAAACAAAGCTTTAGCAATGGGACAATGGACAGACTTAAAAAGCCAACAGAGAAATGCAGCCAAGCAAAAAGTGAGCATGCAAGAGCCGATGAGCAGCCAATCACATCAGGAATGAGCTCAATGAGATGAGCAGCTATGCGAGGGGAGGGGTGTGCTCAGGCAGCCAATGTGAGCTCATGAGCTCGGTGGCATTGCGGAGGTCTTCCTGCTTGAGGCCCTGCGCTCTCACCTGCATGCCCAAAGCCATTTCCTCCTTCTCTTTAGGCGAGAAGAACCGTCCCCCATCACCACGCTTTCGCTGCATGGCGTGTTTGTGACGTGACTCGTGAAGGTATTTCTGCCGGAGAAAGTGAGGAATCAGGCTGAATATTGTGCAGGATTCAATTCAGGATCTCCATCATATTCAGAAAGAGTTACACAAGAACTTACCCTTCTTTCTTTAGGAATCTTGCCCTCTGCCTCCAGCTTGGCTCTGGCTTGGCGTCTCTTTAAGATACGGTGGTATTGTTTGGCATTAACATAAAGCGGCTCCTCTTCAAGCATCTCAGCCCCCGGCAGAGGGATTCGTTGTATAGCTGGAACAGCGCCACCACCTGGCACCATCTGGGAGAGCGGGTAAAAGGAGAGTAAATAGAATTAATTCAGATGACCAAGATGCGATCCTTTTGCCTCTCTATCAATATTTCTGTTTGAAACATATAATTGCACGTTGCTTGTGAAGGTATTTTTTAATGCGAATGACACGTTTAAATTCTGAACAACTGCTAATCTATTATCTACTTGCTCAGTAACTGATTTTTGTTCATCTTTTTGTTCAAATTACAGATTGCCGCTTTAAATAATATAATAAACATCAAAATAATAAACATCAGAATAAGAATAAACATCAAAATATTTGCAAATAACTATAATAACTTTAATCAATCAATCATCAATTATAGACAAGTATTGCATATATTTCATCAGCCAATGTGATATGGGCAGGAAATCATGATGACAGTATGTGCGTTACCAAAGGACCCCCACAGAACAGCCGAGTGGATGATTTGTTAAGAGATGGCTGGCAGATAGCAACCTTACACCTCAATCAGTGCTAAAGATTAACACAAAGTGAAGGGAACTCGCCCGTTTCAACATGCTTCTGAATAAAACATCAAATTCTTGGAAGATTCATGAAACCAGAAAATTTAGAGCACCAGATACTATCACATATTAAAGGCAATGTTGCTGTTTGGCCAAAGAAGCATTAAAACCTATTCTAGTGCACCCTGAAAATAAAATCATGACTTTGTAAAATAGCATAATAGGACCTTTTAAGGAAAAATGACAGGCATGTGAAAAGGTGAGTCCCGGGAAAATTTGACCACAGCATGCACCGCCTATACCTGTAGCACTTAAAGGTAGGGTAGGCAATTTCACAGAGGCTAACAATAGCAAGCTAGCTTTGAAACCCTCCGTTCAGAGTGATTTCCAAAGCCACACCTCCTTCACTAGTGCGTGGAGATATGCAAATACATAGGACAAAAATTTTATGGTCCTGTGCCTTCAACAGAAGATACATAAACTGTATATAAATTATTACCACTTGACTTTTGACAAAATACCAATAAATCTTTCTGGAAGTGATTGTCTACCCTGCCTTTAAATAAGGGGACGTCTAAGCTTGTTAAGTACCTCCTCAGAAGGTCTTACCATGACCATTCCCCCTGCATTCACCATGTTGCCTGATACTGGAAGGGTAACGGTGACTGTTCCTGGTCCGCTGTTGGTTGTGGACGTGTTAGTGGCCCCTGCGGCCTGGACGATCTGAGTTCCAGCCAGAGTTCCTGCTGGGATGGTGATCATGCCTGTGGAGGGATGAAAACGATCAGTCCTTTACCACTCTTCATCCTGTTTGTATAAGAGCTATGTGTATTTATGTTACCATTTATGCTTCCAAAAACAAGTTTGTGACCCATTGGGAATAGCCTGGATTTCAGCATTGCCTACTTATAAGATGTGGTCTGATCTACAGCTTAGTCACAATTACAGCATAATCTGAATTAACAAATAACGTACACAGTTATAGTTTTCAAATAATTATTGAAGAGACAATATCAGAGTACAAGCAGTGTAGGAAGAAATTAGTAAATGCACGGCTCTGATCACCACGATGTGAGGGACCCACTAAACCAGGGTGTCCAGTCCTGCTCCTGGAATGCCAGTGTCCTGTAGAGTTTAACTCCAACTTTCCTTAACACACCTGCCTGTAGTTTCCAATCCTGCTTGGTGAGACCTTAATTCATTGGTTCAGGTGTGTTTGATTAGGGTTGGAGCTAAACTCTGCAGGACACTGGCTTTCCAGGAACAGGATTGGGCATCCCTGTACTAAACCTTTTTATATAGTCTACATATGGGGTCACATAAAAATTCTGCCCTGTTCCCCATGAATTCAGACAATAGTCCTGCTGTTGCTGATTCTACAAGGTTATGGTTAAGTCTGATATGTCTGCTGTGTAGGTGTAGATTTGCTGTATTTTAATACCCTGCTGCAGAACTGTGCCATCAGCATTCACAGGCTGGTACACGATAGTCTGTCCTTCAGCTGTCTGGGCAACCTGCTGTCCCTGTACTGTAATCTGCTGCCCCTGTAAAACAGATCACATTTATAATCTGTACAACACTGTGTTTGCAACAGACAAATCTGCCTTGTACAGGTTGTGTATGGCATGTATGCTACAGTATGTTTAACTAATAAGTCAAAGTCAAAGTGGAGTTTATCGTCATTTCAGCCATATACAAGTACATAGTGAAACGAAACAGCGTTTCTCCAGGACCAAAGTGCTACAGTACAACATAGGACAATACAAAACTAGTACGGTATATACAAAAAACTCTATAATACAAAGTGCACAAAGTGCAAACAGACAGCACAAGACAGTAACGCAGACCAATACACAGTTCTATATAAAAGTGATGTAGTGATTGTGTAAGTGAAAGTGCAAATATAAAAATAATAAAATAGTCCAATGGCAGTAGTGTGATTTGTAATGAGTTATTTTGTGTTTAGCAGCCTGATGGCATGGGGGAAAAGTAAAGCAACGTCCATTTAAACAGATCAGAGATGAGTGTAAGGTGTGTGTGTGTGTGTGTGTGTGTGTGTGTGTGTGTGTGTGAGAGACCTGGTTCTGGCCTGCAGTGATGGCTGCCTGAGGCTGTTGTATGATGATCTGTTGAGCCTGACCCTGTTGACCCTGTAGCTGCAGAGTCTGACCTCCCTGTAACTGAATCTGACCCGGCTGAACCAACTGGATCTACATAAACACACATGAAACCAACACAATCATAAACAGATTTAAGTCATATTTGTGATCAAACAAAAATAGTCAATCTACAAAATCGTTTACCTGTTGAAGGCCTTGAGCTCCAGAAACAGGCACCTGCATGATGGTCTGCCCCTGAGCACCTGACATGGCCTGTACCATGATGGGCTGACCTGAGGATGTAATCAGCTGCCCACCACTCACCTGCACCATCAGGGGCTGGCCCTGGACCTAAACACACACACACATTAAGTTAATACGAGGCCAAAGATCCAATAAGGAAGCAGACAGTAAAATGAGACACATTATAGTGAAGTTGTGCAGACCAGATGAACTCATGATGTCAGTCTCTGTCACCATTTATCCAGGAAGCATATAATAAAGTTACTACTAATTAACACCAATTTAGTTACACTAAACAATAATATGGACAGATACATAGTTGTACTTACCTAGGTGTCACAAAAAACTTATGACTGGTATTAGTTAGTTAACATTAGTTAAACGGTAATCTCACCCATCTTTAGAGGGCTCTGTGGTTTTCCCAGAGAAACACCTGGACTGACACTAATGACTGTAATGAGCTAGCTGCATCTCTGCATGTTTGGATTCATACACAAACATGATTATAATGAGAAGACGCATAAAAAACAATCATGCAGGCCATCCAAATCTATACAGTGCAAGACCCAAGCAGAGACTTAACTTCCTGTGAACTCAGATCATTTAGTCAGCGTTTCAGACGGATGCATCTGGTTGTGATGTACAGTGGTTACAGCATGCAACACACACTGAAGACAAAAATGAGAGATCTTGCAAAACTATCTCCACAGCGCAGATTCTACAAGATCTATTTTGTAATTCTGTTTGTAATCCAGACACAACATGAGACAATGTCCTCTTCAAAATGGTGCCTCGACCAGATGCTTTAATATCACACTTATATAGAACATGGCAGACAGCAGGCCATCTTACCGACTGTTTCAGATCACGTGTTATGAGTGAAAGCAAGGCATGCCGGACGAGCTCACATCTGACAATGCAACATGACATGCCTTAAGGTCAGAGTTCACACAACTACCTGGAGAGTCTGCACTTGCTGGCCCGTTGCCGTAGCGACAGGTGCTTCTGTCTGCAGCTGTACTGTTGTTACGGTGCCCTGAGCCTGTGGATAATCTCACATCACACCTTGCACATATAATGTCCTTCTTATTTTAAAGGATACATTAAAACTGTTATAGGGACTTTAGAGTGGTAAATTAGGGCCGTAGATAGGGTCCACAAAACAAGATTTCTAAGTGTATGTACATTAGGGCCAAGCCTTCTTTTTAACAATGGCCTTGTACTTTTGTCTAATCCGTGTTAAGGCTGTTAAATAAATCTAATTCTGTCTGCCTCATAATAACAAACACACAACAAAAATCACTGACAAGACATCGCAACATGGAAGTCAATTTCACCAAAGGGAGAGACAACAGACTGGTTTAAATATCATTCGCCGTTCTTTTCTTCAATTGGAAACTTTCAGAATTAAAACACTCATCTGTTATTTTATAAACAGCACTGCACCCGATATAGATCCACATTAAGTAAAATGTAGATGATTTAAGATTCAAAGGGAAAAACATTTTCATGGCCCTTTTCACAGTAAAATTCACTGACTACCTAAAAACACCTTTACTGTTAACCAGATCTTACCTGCTGTTGGATTTGCCCATTGGCAGCTTGCACCACAATTTGGTCCCCACTGGTTGTAGCTGTATACTGCTCCATTTTCTCTCCTCACCTAATCTGACATAAATCTTTGTTAAATGAGTTGCAAGGCATTTTCACAACCATCCGGCTACTTGTCATTCAGTATAAACCCAGCCAGGAGATTTATTTTTAAATATAAAGTATTTAAAGATCTGGAATCACTAAAGGCCCCAGTTTGGGCATGTGGCCAAGTGAACGTTTCATTATTGAAAACGGTTAGCAAGGCTTACAATATGAATATTATGTAATTGTTTTATTACCCACAGCATATCTGTTATTTTTAGTTAAACATACACTAATGCACTATAATTAAGGCTAGATGTTTATAGTTTAGCAGATATATAAATATATATATATTATAATCGCTTTCACAAAATCATATGGCTGCATGTCACGGTGACTAAGGCGGTTTGTTTGGCAAACGATGTTTCTCCATCTTACAAGCAAACACAGGCAACACAAATATAGGTGACTAAAATGTAACCTGATCCCAATTAGTAGAAATGAATACAGACACTATTTGACAAGCACTAGCAGCTATATGTATTTGGCTACATCATTGCTCGTGTATTTAGATAAACTGTATCGCTCGTGTCAAATGTCCGCTCTCTCGCACGCTTCTTTACAGCTCGCGCCATCTCCCTCGCGCATTAACCGATTAGATTTCAGTATTTGGCTGAATTAGTCATTTGGTTGGTCACTGACAAACCAATCCGTGTTGTCAGCTACCATTCCCCTCAGAGCAAGCGCAACCCTTTACCGTTTCTCCGTTGTCCGGTACCCTTCTGATTGGCTCCACTACAGATCTCAAAAACCCAATCAACACAGTGTTGCGGACAAAATGGCGCAAAATGAGCCACACAGAGAAGAAAGGGGGCAGGCTTGACGCATGTGATCGGCGAACATACCCGAGTCCTTCCGAATCTAAACGACCTGAGCCGGAAGGAACCGAATGGGTAGTTCGAGGTGGGTGCGGGGCGGGATTGTTTGCGCATGCGTTGTAAAATACAGCGCTTCCTGACTAATGTCACCGTGAAATGAGAGCGAGGGGAACATGTGAGTGTGTTGTACACAGTGTTTATAGCGTGGGAATTTAACATTATGTGGTTGTTTTATATCGTATATATATATCTCGTTATATATATATATCGATATCGTATATATTTATCGTTATATCGTATCGTATATACGTTTTCGATCAAGTATTTTGGGTTGTATTAAGCGGATTTTATTCTGTTGGAGGCAGCTTGTGCAATAGCGTTGCTCTTAACATACAACAAGGTGTTTGCGCAAGTAAACATACAACAAGGTATTTGATAAAGATAGTTTGATTAAAAATGAACAAGAGAGGTTTTGTTATTTTCTTAGTTTTCCTTCAATGACAGTTGGCCATTAGTTTGTGCAGACTTAATGGTCCATGTTATGCTATAATGACTGAAGAATGTTCCAAAGCACATCCTCTCTGCTTTAACAGACCTAAATAAATCGGACCTTCACAAAACTTTGTTAAAATATAACAAATTTGCTTACAGCTGTAACTTTTAATGAGTGACCCAGAAACAGTGCAGAATTTCTTTATTTTCTTGTCCAAAATCGTAAACTTGTTTATTTCATGGTTTCAATAAGAATGAAAACAGCAGAGTTTTGGAACACTGTATATATTATTTCTTTATACAATTCAAGTGAGCACTGTACATGGTTCATTGTTTATTACATTGTTTGATTTTAAAAATCAGATGTCACTATCTTTATTCTTTTGACTGTACAGAATGGTCACACCGTGGAGAGTGGCCCACATGCTGGCAGGCAAACTGGCGAGTCTCCCAGGATTTGCTTCTTGCCAGGTTTGTCGCCATGCCAGCCGAGATGCATATGTGTGGACATCTCAGAGGCGTTCTGATTCACATCCAAAACAGAAACAATATGAAGACTTGTTTGAAGAAGATCATGACATGGATGTAGTGGAAGCCAAACTCAATTCTATTTTTAGGTGAGTCTGTGTAAACCAGCGTAAAACAGACGCTTCTGTCCTTACAATTTTTTTTAAATTTTATATAGTGCTTTTTACAATGTTGCATCTTTACGTACAGTATAATGAAAATAAATTTGCAATAATACCATGAAATGGCCATTTCTTCTCTGCCATGTTAAAGCTGCAATTCATAACTTTTTGGGTTAAAAACTTATAATACTGATTTATAATTTTGTATTATAAAACAGATTAATGTTATTTCCTGTGTAGTGAAGAGAGGAGAAAACATAAAGCAGCCAAATTCCACACGCTCAAGAGAAAAATGAATAAACCTGGAGCCCCAGAGAGAAAACTGAGCTGGGATGCCATTGAGCAGATAAGGTATCAGTGTTCCTTTGTTTGTAATTACACAGCATTTTTGAACCCCTTCTGTATAAAAAACCTTTCCACTTTTTCTGGTGTTTATTTTATAATAATGACCAGCACACTCTATTATCTCATTAACAGAACTAAAGCTTGTGTCATCTTGCCTTGCTAAAATGATTTCAGTTATCTGCTTCCCTTCCAAACACTGACCAGCAATATATCTCAATATACATATATACACATATATATTTTTCCACAGATACTTAAAGCAGGAGTCTCCAGATGAATGGACTCTACAGAGATTAGCAGATGCTTTCTCTGTAAACACTGATGTCATCTCAAGAGTTCTCCGCAGCAAATTCACTCCAACGGCACAGAGAAAACTCCAGCAGGACTCAAAAGTTTTAACCGGTATCGGCCAGCTGTCTCTTAGGGATGGCCAAGCAGAAGAGTCCAGATTATCCCTGACAAACACTGCAGCAGCAGGCATGCTCTCCCCGGGAAACACAGGTGCCCTGGCAACACTGAGCAGCAAAGCCCTTGCGGTGAAGAATGAGGAAACAGGACTGCTGCCCTCTGGTGGCAATGTCCCGTCAGTGTCAAGAGCAACGATAAGACTTTCAGATAAAGAGAAAGTGAAGGCAAATTTACAGGATCAGCCGGATGCTGTGCAAAAGACTTTTGAAATGAGCGTGAGCGATAATGTAGAGTTGGAAGAGGAGTGGGATGGGGTGATTCTGACAGAAGAAGAGCTGGAGCAGATCGCCCAAACATTGCAGGAAAAGCTCAGTCCAGCAGTACAGAAGGGAAGAGAGTTTTTTGACAGCGATGGCAACTTCCTGTATAGAATCTGAGTTGTTGTCTATCATACTGTGTTTATCATGAGACCTCATTATTAAATTATGCTAAATTGAAACTAAATATGTTTAAGAACAGAAATAAAAATCTTTTTTTAATGGTAACGACCTTTATTGTTATCATTTCAACAATTTACAGAACTTTTCACCTGGTATGTGTCAAATAAAACAAAAGACTAAATGAATGAGACAAATCAATTTATTTCAAACAAACAATTCTGTTTCAAATATACAGAGCAAGTAACAGATATAAAGTCAGAATTGCCATTTATGTACAGAGCCTCACAACTACTGTGTACATTGATTTTTGCACAGCAAGAAAAATGTTACATCTCTCATAAATAAAATCACGGTCACAACGGAAATCTTTAAGCTCTTCACTTGCATTGCAGCCATTTTTATTATTACCTCAGGCATGGAGAACAAAGTAGCTATTTATATGTATTTTAGTAAGAGAAGAAGTAGCAAGTTATTAATGTCTAAATCTCTGTGAGGGACTTGTTTGTTACAACTTGTGTTGTATAAAAATAGCAACAATTAAAATAAAAAAGGTTCACACAGATCTTCTTGGAGGAACAATTGACATGAACCGTTTGACAAAGTTCACGTTACCAACAGTGGAGATTCTTTCAGAAAGGAGATCTGTCTCTTCTTTTTGAATTATTAAAGATAAGCTTTGTTTCGTTGGAAGGCACAAACCATGCCTCTATGCTAGGCACTTGAATCAAAACACACTAAACACTTTAAAACTCATAGTCTTTGTGAAGGAGATTGTCTTTCTCTAAGTAAATATGAAACTTTAGACGTGTATCTTAAACAATCAAACAAATACTTGCGCTTTTATATAAATATGGCTCTAGATGAAACATTTTACTTTAGAACTGATATTTAAATACACCCTCACTGAATCAGACATGAAATATCAAACAAAGTATCTCTGGAAAGGTGTTACGTCGTTCTATTGCATTTGAATATTCAAAATTAAATGACTGAATGGCTCACGAGTTTAGATCACTAGATTCGTTTCACAAATAAATTCAGCTCTGCTGATGTGTGCTGCCCACAAACAAAAATAATTATCACATGCAAAATTATTGCGACTAATGGTTTGGCTACGCAACCACTTTCAGGCGTCTCTATGCGCAACTGGAAAAAAACATTCACACTTCTGCTAGAAAACATAAGATTTTACTGCTGTCAAGACAAGAACCGATATCAGCACAAAATAATGCAAGAAAACCATTTTGTTGTTCACTACAAAACTTTGATATGGGCAAACTGTTTAAGGTTGTACACAAACTACAACTGTATACCATTTTACATGCATCTGCATCATTGCTTAGTTAATATAAAATATGTGTTATTAAAAAGTTTAACTTAACCTTCTCGTGTATTAAATCGCTTGGTTTGAAGTCTGACAGCAGCTTATTTACAAAATTACCACAAGGAGTGTTATGGTAAAATTCTCTCCATGCTCTACAGATATTTGTCCAAATAACAATCATCCTTAATCACAAACTCACCAGCTAAAAAATAACATTGCTACACAGTTGCACAGTTTCAGGTAAATTATGTTCATAAATCTTACATTTTAACATCTCCCTTTGTTGTGAAACCAAATCTTATCATGTATTGCCTGTTTCTCTGCATTTTATTGCTATATTCATTAATGCACCTAATGACTTGCAAAAATTTAACATACTAAACTTTAGAAAGCAGGTTTTACTAATGATCACATTTTAGTAATAAACACAGCCGAGCTTCAATAATATCTCTTGGATTCACATAAGCTTATGTTTGCTTGTATCACATGAAAATATATGATTTATTTATTTCCTGGTGCTTATTGACCGTCAGGCCTCTTCTGCCAAACCAAACCATGTTAAAATCAGATATTACCGTAGGAGTGAACTAGATCTAGCTCTGATAAAAGAAAATGTGTACATACAGACAGCAAATATTTTACAACTACCCCACTGACAGTCACGTCAAACAAAAGTTTGATTTTAAAAATGAAGCCCAAAACACCCCAATGTCCAAGAAAAGAATTTAGACTTTCACAAACGTTAGCCATTTTAAACACTGCTTCCCTATTTTACCTGTATTTTACAGCTACATTCATAAGATCCTTTTATCATAACAATCCCCTGCTATTGGTGGAGAAGCAGCAATGTTCCCTCCCATTGGTCGAGAAGCAGGAAGTGCATGATATTATCTGATAGATCAAAGTCTGAGAAAGCTAACAGCTGGTTTGTGCTTTAGTAGGAGGGAAGAGAGAGCAGCGATAATGCCTGAATGACAGGAAATGTAGCTTCATCTGCTCACCCCAATGCTCAGCTTTACTCCAGAAGGTCCTACCAAACAAAACACACCCATTCAGGTTCATTCATGTGCAACCTCTCGCAGAAATAATGCAGTATCTTTATTTTAAACAATTCTTTTTTTCACTGCTCCAAATATAAAAACTATTTAGGTTAATAAAAACATCATCCAAGATTTGCATTGTGAACAAAACTTTTGGACACCACTGTATCATCATATCTTTTTTTGTCAAAGCGTCATTAAATACTTAATTAAGCCACAGGTTTGTGTGTATTTATTAGTTAAAGATAAGTTAATCTGTACCTCATCTGAGTCGTCATGGAAACCGTTAGGTGTTACAGTCACATCTGTGTCCAGTGGTTCATCTAGTCCATCTATTCCATTGGCTGCTGCATTATGTTGCAACACTGAGTATCTGTGTACCAGGAACCTGGACAATATAGAAAACAAGAATGTTTATGTTAGCACAGAATACATGTGCAACCTATAAAATATATGGAGACAGTGTTGTAGTTGAGTCCTGCTCATCCTAGTCCATAAGACTAGACTTGGATTAGTCTAAGACTTAAGTACTACAACACTCAGTGAGCTGGATTTGAATGAGCTGGACTCGGGTTAGCTAGACTCAACTTTAGCTGGAATTAAGTACAAAACTGTCCAGAGAACAGACTTACCTTCCACCACAGACATACTTCTTTACAAACAGAGTCCCAAGTACTGCACAGACCAGCAGAATGGCTATAATAATTGCAATGACAGGGGCCATATGTGAGGTGGGTTCATTTGTCTGTGAGTAACAGAGACAAAGAGTACATAACTGTTAGAAGGTTTAACACTCATCTACACAAACATAACGTGGGTAAAGTTAAAACACACATGCACAGCTGTTTAGTTCAACCAAATATGAACCAAGAAGTAACAAAGGTGGTGTAAGTGGTTTTAGCCATTTTGCTAAATTCCACCATTTTGTTAACCTCAACCACACACCCTCTCTCCAAAACCCAGCCTTTGATTGTGCAAAGTGATTGGCAGGCAGAGAGCGTGTCTGATTGGCTAGATTTTTGTAATTGGCTAAAAATGCTGTTCTCAGAACTCAGGGTTGTCACGACGAGAGCTGTGATTGGTCAGTGCGTATAAACTGATAACATGCAGCAAGATCAGTATGGTCTCACCAGCAGCTGAGGGTCCAGCAGATCGCTGACGCATCTTTTGCTCAGGTCAATCAACTTTCTTTCCGGTTGTTTCCCTCCCTCACATTTGTCACCTGGAATCTTCCTGTAGCTGTTCACAGAGAGACACAGATTTAGTGAGAGAAATAAACAATCAGATACAATGTGGTAAAGTGTTCCTGTATTTTATCAGGTTTTGTTTCCAGAGAACACACACATTGATAAATATATACACTTGAATTTACTGTTAGTGGCTTTGGATGCAAGCAAATGCCAAATGCATGAATCATTATAGGGCTTTACCCAAGAGTCTTTAGCTGTTCCTTCTTTCCATGGATGCAGATCTCCAGATCATGACCTTTGAGTTCAGCTTGTTCAGTACATTCTGAGCTGTTCTCTTTACGATAGTAACCAAAGTCACTGAAAGACAGTAAATAAAACAAAAAAGCTTTGTCATATAATAAGACAAAAACTATTGATTTGGAAACTGACATAATATAAAAAAGTTTAAAAAACTGGTTGATAAACTGAAAACAACAATAAATAAAATATAAAACAATAAATTATCTAAAACAGAACTGAAATAGTTTAATAATAAAATGATAGTTATAATTTAAAAAAAAACCCATTATAATAAGAGTTTAAAATGGCAATAAAATAAACAAATTTGACAAAGCAAAACTTTATCAACACTCACCATAGGAAGTCATCTAGTGTGCAGCTGCATGGCGTGGGCTCTTTGGACACTACATACTCCCTGCCAATCCAACACACTGAGTCTTTTCGAACACGCAGAAAATGTTCCTTATAACCCAGCATGCAGCCATCATTTGGGTCGCTGATGTCATCAGAGTGCGCCAGCCACGGGACGTAATCGCTTTCGTTGCCTGAAAGACGCAGAGAAAGGCAGCGAGGGCAGATTATTCAGGGAAACTGAAAGCAACATGCCTTTGATTTTATGTGGTATAAATAAAACTTGCCACTCACAGTTACGTGTCAGCAGGTCCTTAAAGTCAATGGTATAAGTTACCCAGTGGCTGATCACAGCATCTTCATAACCCCATAGACTCACATTCACAGAGCGGGCACCGGGCTCTGAGGCCAGCCCTGTGAAGTACATGGGCTTCTCCGTGAACTTATAAGTGTGCCAGCATTGCCCCTCATCTGTGGAAAATCTGAGAGATGCATAAAAATTATGTTGAAACTTACATCAGGACTGTATGTGCAGGAATGTGGTGCATAAAAGTTTGCTATACGATAGTTTTGCTAGTTAGTTATTTTCAGCATAACGTATTATGTGTAAGCTTCCATTATTTGTGTAATTTTCCCGTAATAAGTGAGGACACTTACTTAATCTCAGAGATGGTTGTGGCTGGGTTGTGCTCCACCGCTACCAGCAGTCCACCTGAGTCCAGGATGGCATAGTGGTGAGGACCCTTCAGAGCTTGCAGCCACGTGTAGCCGCCATCATCAGACACATACACATCAGGAGTCATCAGAGAGATGGCATCACCAACACTGCCTGCAAAATAAGAGTGAGAATAGACTAATAGATAGTATAAAATACTATTGCTTCAAAGCGGCATTATTTGTTATTTTTAATCATTATTTTAATAAAGGTTATAACAATCCTGCTAAAAAATCAGTTATTAGGCCTGTCGACATGTCCGTAAACATATCAAGGTCTGATTTAAAGCTGCAATCCATAACTTTTGCCTCTCTGTCGCCATCTCTGTTTGAAAGATAAAATTGCAGGTTACTTTACATACTTTTCTATATGTATGTTGAAGTCAAACAGACATTTTCTTGGAAATCCTGGGAGCTCAAACTGTATTATTATAAACCATACCGCTGTGGTAAAGTAAGGACACAGTAAGGTTACAGATTGCATCTTTAATATCCAATGAGATGTCGCAATTTGTCACATAACAGCTCATTGCATGTAAGAATATTCAACATGTGTAAACTCTGCATGGTTTCTATTAGTGTCTGTGCATTACCATGAGCCAGTATGAGTCCCACAGCATTGGGTTCACTCAGTGGGAGCATGGGAACGTTCAGCTTCGTGGAGGTGCTGTATGAGGCATGAATATGTAGACTACACTGCAGGACAAGAACACAGTAACAAGTGAGCGTACTGTTTCATAATACTTACACAAGCTAAAGATTCTCTGATGCATATCTGCAGTTCCTCAAGCAGTGATAAAACTGAAAAAACTGAAATGGCCACATCTGTCTAATTTAGTCCAGCTTTCTGCAGAAATGATCCTTACCAGTTCTTTATCTCTGGCAGTAGAATCACACTCTGTGTTCTCTGGTTTCTTCAGAGGAACCCACTCTCCACCCTGATCAAATGTTATCACTGTCTGCACCGAACCGTCTTCAGCAGAAAGACAGAGAGCAAAAAATGTATTAACCTGTCTGTATTACGGTCATGTTGGCTAATTGTCACATAAGATATTACATTTAGTTACATTACATTAAGTTACTGTTTTGTATAGTACAGGAGAGTATTAATATCTGTAACGTAGACATGCAGGTCAAAATAGATTTTTGTTATTGTTGATTTTAGATATTATGTTAATGTTCTTATTACATTTAGTAAGACGTAAATGGGTGTTGAAATATTTTCTTCCAGAGTGATTTACAGTAAACTGAGGAGTGACAGACCCCCTCTGAAACACCACACAATATACATTTCTATTTTCATGGCCAAAACAAGTAGTTTTATAAATATGTATTTTAAGTTTGAGTCTCTCTCACATAAAAAGGCTAAAAAACTTAAAATAAAAGTGTTTGTAAGTTCTCCGTCTTGTGTGGGATGCAGTCGTACCGTCTCCCAGCACACTAGTAGTGAAAACTCCTCTGAGGGATGTGACATTTGTGAAGTCCGTATCGCCTCCTGGGGTCGTGTACAGATGGTGTTCTAGAGACTTGGAATACACGGTCCCCCTGTCATCTGACACATAGATGGTGCCAAAGCCAGTGTCTGAAGAAAAACAAACACGATTCTTTCAGCTACATCACATAATACAAATGACCTTGAAATACAAATAATTCAAAATGCTGCGTTTGTAGAAATTTTTGTGTTCCTAGGTATTTTTTATATTTTTCAATCCAGTCAGCTACTTCCAGTTATTGTAGCTATAAAAATATTTCATATTCCTGCTGAACGCTGCAGGCTGAAAATACTTGTTATTTGGTAATTTTGTCACATTACCATTATTCTAACCGCATTGGTTCAGAGCTCATATAGTTTTACAGTGTATGAGGTTTAATAGCCATTTAAACTGCAACAGATTCAGAAGCCCTGGCAGAGGACTGCTGTTAAACAGGCAGATAAAAAACTGACACACTTCCAAACCCTGTCTGTACAGACACTAGTATCTCTCTCTCTCTCTCTCTCTCTCTCCTTAAGAGATGCACTAACAGGGCACAAGTGTGTCTTTCCACAGACAGTGAGCAGGCAGCACCTGGACTGAAGACAAGCATCTTGACTCAGCAAGACTCAATTTAACAGCATTAAAATCAAACTGCAGTTTAATTGGGCAACATATTAAACCCATTATTCTCTACTCTCTGAAATTCAGAACACTTTCCTGCAGGTGTGCATAGCCTATAAACACACAGATTGACTCCGGCTTGTGAAACACTTTCTTTGGAAAAGTAAATAATGCAGATAAGTTTGAATTGAGGTTGACACCAGATGAATTTAAATATAACCATCTTCTTTATTTAAAAGTAAGAACTACAAGTTTTGAAGTAAAAATAAGGTTTTATACAGACTCATTTCTGCACATACAAAAATAAAACACAGAAACACATGAATGACCTAAAAACTTTATTTCTCTGTGCTAAATCTAGAAATGTAATATTTCAGATCATATTAACATTTCATGCTGCTCTAAATCCTGTTATTGTGTGATTCCACACTATTAAAACTCAAGTATTCTTCATCTTCTAGTTACATACCAACAAGCTTATAAAACTGAAGTTGCCTACAAAGACAGGAAGTACAACCTATTGCTACATTCGGCATTTACACAGAGATCATAACAACTACTGATTACACAAAAGGAAACACTGACCTCCTGGTTCATCCACATGCATGAAAACCATTTCATCATTGGCTGCCAGTATTGAGTAGAACTGCTCGTGGCTGACAGGGGGAAGTTGGGCCATGTTCCACGTTTCACCTTGATCTATTGACACATGTATTGAACGCATCACATCCTGCGAAAGATAAACATACATGTTGTTACGACAACATTTGTGTGTGCATATATGCTCAGGTAAAACAGAGCACGGCTTTGATCTGATAATTGTGACATGTGACAATCGCTAGCACAAACTGTTTTGAACACCTTTGCCCCTGTATTTGACTGAAATGGATCTTAATGTCAAGTGTAAACAGGGTCTGCAACACTTATTCAGCTGTTTCAAGTCACACACACCTCTGTTGCAGACGGCATTACATTTCCCGATACCGTCATAACTGAGGCGAACAGGAAGCGTCCACCGATCCCAAATGAGTAGATTCTCTCAGCCACAGTCTTGATGGTACCGCCAAGGTCAGCGGTTTTCCTCAGCACCAGCATCCCTCTATCGTCTAAAATACACAAAACCAGCAGTAAAATTCAATTAGAAGTCTTTGCTTCAGGCCTGATTATGCAAGATGCTGATATCTTCCACACCGCAGTGGGTTGCTGACTCAAATCCCAATGCAGAATGCTGAATCCTTATTTAATGGTCAGTCCTAATATCCCTACAGTTCATTTAAACAGTCTTAATAAGCAACACACACAGAATGCATCACAACAACAGCATCGCCTCTGACTTTGGAAAAAAATCACCCTGCAAATAAAAACAGCCACCAAGCGTCACCTACTGTGATGTCATCGCAAGAGTGAGAGACTTTCCAGACGGTTCCATGAACCGTCACCTTCCCTATTAGATCACTGGTGTGCAGTCACTGTTTTACCTTCATTTGCCATATATATGTGTGTTTATATCTAACAAGCTTTAAGACACTGTACATAGAAAAAAACATAGGTAGCTTGATAACATGAGGATCTGAGATTGCAAGATTAATTATATCTGTCATTAAATTAAACTATAACTGTAGAATTTCTAGAAAAAATATATTCAGCTCAAATTAAAATGTAGAATTTTTGGTGGCAGGGCCAATTAAATGTGACCTGCACTGGCAAAATATAGAAATGAGCTATTTTCGCATTTTCAAAAAGGAACTGGACAAAAAAATGAATGAGCTACACCTGACTGAAGCACCAGTCATCAAAAAGAAAGCAGAAAAAGGCTATTTATGGATTACTAAAACAAAAGGTACACCTTTTAGATGAAGGAAGGTACACCTCTTTAGAAAATGTACAAATTAAGATCATTTCAGATGTTTAACTGCTATTTGGATTTATTATCCTAATAAAATCTCAAATCAAAACCTCAAATTAGACCAAAATTAACATTTTTCACTTGTTTTGCCTGTAGCTTGTAATTGGCCCATTCACATTCCAACTTGTTTTGCCAGCACAGGTCACAAATGTTGTTGCCTGACTAAACCAGAACAAAATCCTTATTGCTGAGACCTGCTGAAGATCTTTCATTTCATAGTCAAAGTAATTTAACTTGAAAGTGAACAATGCACAAGGATCCACAAACAGAACCGCTCATAGAACAGACACACACACACAAAAGCAGATTTCAGTCACCACACCTTAGCTCAACAATGCTATAAATATTACTCACAGCAGGATCCGTTAAGGTTGGCAGAGAAGAACAGAGCATCTATTCCCCTGTGGAAAAGAGGAGAGATGCTAGAATTGATCCAGGAGATTAAAATCTCAAGACATCATAAAACAACAGCAGTCAGGTCGGTTCACTCCAGATCAGTTTATACAGGAACAATTATAAACATGATTCACATTAAAATGTCAAGGAAGGAAACATAGTTCAGACCACATTCACCACAAAATTTGCATTTTAAAAAAGGTTTGTAAACAATAAAAATGGTAATGGTTGCAGAGAGACTGATGCAGTATTAAAACAAATGGCTTTGTTGTAACAAGATATCAGAGTCTGTCACAGATCATATGTCTTATTTTTAAGCCAGGCCTTGAGGTACAGTACTTATAAAGTCCAACCTTACTGCAAACAAAACAAATAAACTTTAAATAAGTCTTTAGTTTATATTTTTGGTTTTTGTGTTAATGTTAGTTAAATTTTAAATCTTACGTGCTTTGGTAATTTTATATTTATTTATTTTTAATATTGGTATATAAGATGAATACATTTAAGTTTCAGTTTAGGTTTAATTTTCAGTTAATGGTTTATTAATTATATCAGTTTATTGCAAAGGCAAAGTTTTTAAAATTAAATGATATTTATGTCTGTATTACCTTAACCTTGCTTACCCTCGAGTAATTTCACCCGTGTATCTCACTTAGCAATAGCTAATTTTAGCTTTTTTTTTGCAGTTGTGTTCTAATCTAATTTAAATACCTGAATTTTCCAGAGCATTTTCTGAACCTCTGCTATACCATTTATAGGAGACTTACTTCCCTAAATAACAACACAAGCATATTCATATTTTAGAAGTTAAGGAGTTGGGTTACCCAGGTGTGTGGATTGTGTTTCCTGCCTTCTGAAGTCACAAGTGAGGTTTATCGTGTTTATCCGGGTGTGACTTTACTCTTTTCAAATACATATTCAGTGCCAATAAAGACTTTGTATCTGTCAGACTGAAGCCTGACTGATCTGCCCTATTTTCCCACAGGTGTTTTGGTCTTGTCAGTCGAAAAAGGTGGGATATTGTTCCTTTTTTAAAACTAGGTTACCCTGAGGGCCGCTGGGAGTTCCGATCGCGTAACCAACCTAGCAACTACTTTAGGAATGTTGAAGGGAATAAATAAACTGATCCAACACTCCCTTGGTCAAACAATAAATGTGTAAATGAATGACAAGACACGCAGCTTCCTTGTCAAGAGAACAACTTCCCTGTTGAAGTTTATAAACAGGAGATTAAAACTAAGTGAAAAATCTGTGAATCCAACTACAGCTTGATGCAGCAGCAGTTTATTTGGAGCAACAGAGAGCTGGCGTCGGATATTTGAAAGCTGAGCCATGTGGAAAAACAGGGTGACTCAGCAGAGAATGTCTCAACTTGCTGCCATGGTGGCCATATTTGCATGTTTGTGTTTTTGTGAGTGTGCTGTATGTGCAGCTGCAGACAGACTGAAAACAGAACAATCCAGAACTCCCCAAACTGGCTGCTCAAAAGAAACAATAAAACACGCCCTCCCGCTATATTAATACACCTCAAAAGACTCCGCCCTCATACCCTTGCATCTTCCCAAATGGGAATCTCATTCCTCAAAGTTTTAACAATGAGAGGTGATGTCATAATGTAAAGGTACTTACCATTTCACAACACACACCATCTCGTGAATTTTCGTCCATGATGCGCCAAAGTCTTTGGAGATCCAGAGGTCGTTCTGAAACAGATGATGTCATGCTAATGTTCAAAATCAGCAAATATTAAAAAACAAGCATAGCATGAAATAAAAAGGTAAAAGCCTTTTAATAATGTTTCATTATAAATATATATAAAAATATATTAATTATTTTGCAATGACACTGGAAATAACTGTATTTACAAATGAAATAAAGAAGGAAGTAAGCATATCACATCAAATATTAGCTATATGGATTTGTGATGTTTTCGTCCTATCTTGTAAACACATCAATTCTTATCAGTTCAGAAAACCAAATACATACTGATATCAGAGACCTTTTTGAACTACTGAGATGAACTATGAAACATTTCAAAGACCATGTAAAATATAGAACACAATACACAGTATGTGGCAATAAAGTATGATTTAGCAAATGAAGTTTGCGAATATATATTGAAATATACTGGGAATCGAACCCATGACTTCAGTGTTGCTAGCACCAGTTGTACTGAATAAAAAGCTATATAGACTGATAGGTGCTCGCTCTCACCTTGTTGCTGATGGCCACAAGAATCGCTGGGTTCTGAGGGTTGTACATTATCTGCATTAGTGGATGAAAGGGCAATTCTGTGTGAGAAAAACTCTTCCCAAAGTCTTCCGAACGGAAAATTCTGGCACCGTTGCCTCCAGAAGCATCTCCCGTGAGAATCACCTGAGGGAAAGAAAATTAGGACATTTAAAGAGCTGTCACACATTAAACTTCAGCTTAATTGTATCAAGTCTGGCTGTAAGAACAGAACAGAAGGTCGAACTACTCCATTTTTACTTTGATGAATATGCTGCATTTAAGTTTCCTCAGGCCAGTTCTTGTGGGAAAGGAACCCTAAAATATCTTGTGTGGTGTGGGAGCAGGAGGGCTGAAAGACAGATTTTGTAAATAGTTAGATATACGGTTTGCCCACCTTGCCAGAGTTCTCAGGACCAATAGCGATTCCAAAGCCAGTGTTGATGAAGGTGTTGTTGATGAGTTCTGAGACATCCTCAAATGACTTTCCATAGTTTTCACTGTTATAAGTCATGGAGGAATGAGAGAGAAAGAGAGAGTCAGGCAAAAACTTCATCTGTATTACATAAACAGTCACACACTAATCCATACTTGTAGCACTCACCTCCTGTAGAGTTTAGACTGACCGAATTTCAGAAAGACTAATGGCATCTGAAAGGTTGTCAGGGCCAGAACGACCTATAATTGAGACACAAAGGAAATTAATTACTTAACTTAAATACTGCATAACAATATGGTAAACTTTTGTAACTGTTACAGAATCAACCTTAATAGCCTTTTAGCCCAAAGTTAATCCCATTAACAGCGTTAGGTTGTGAGAATGTTTCTATAATTTTCCATGAAGTAAAATGTTATTTTGAAAGTTCTAGGAATGTTCAAAATGTCCAGTACTTTTGGATGTTGTTTTAACATTATTGTATGGTTATAGGAATGTTATTCAAAATTAAACACTTAAAATATTCCACTTACAATTTCAGTACTATGTTTTTGATATACATGATTTATTACAATAAAAAAGATTTAATAACATTACTGGAAGAACAGTTTAAAAGTGTGCATTGAGTGTGCATTGGAGCGTGAGAGAGGTCAAACTGGTTGAGATTACATTGTGATATATTGAGTTGATGTTGTTGTTTATCTTAATGAGAAAATAGCCAAAGTATTGAAATATTATCTAGACATTCTAAATGTAAACCTGATATAAAGACAAAAATCAACCTACAATTATATATGTCCTCATGCAACCTGCAATTTCTTTGCAAGCATGTGAAAATGTGTAGAATTTACTGAGCGTAAATCAAAAGTGAAACTCACCCCGGTTCCATCCCCCACCCAGGCCAGAGACACAGAGCCACTGATATCAGGAAAGGTCCACTTAAAGAAAGATCAATGCAAAAATGGGAAGTGTCAAATAAGTGTGCATAAGCAAATAAAATCTATGATTACACAAAGACAAAAAATCTTTATTTAATGTCCTAGAAAGAGATCTTCAGCCTATGCAAAACACATGCTAATCTCAAACAAAAGAGTGAGTTGGATACCTAGCAACTACAGTTAACAAAAGAAGTAACAATGAAACGATACTATGCAAGAAATTATAAAGTATGAATTATTTATAAATAAGTCATGGTGCATATATATGTACACGTATGTAAGAAAAATGGCCTAAGTCAAGTGCTTCTAAAAAATAATTTTCATTGGAATCCTTGAGTCTAACATTTGGATTTATCTCACTGAATCTGTCCGATTTATTCTAAGTTTAAAAACTGGCACAACTTAAATACTTCATATATAGACACCCACAGTCCAAACGAAACTGTAAAGAGAATAACTAAAACACTTTCGATTTCTTGTTTGGATTACATCTGTAACTTTATATAATTATATATACTTTTGTATAAGTAAATAAAGCCTATTCTACAAAGAGCAGCCTAGAAGTATCAGTATCAGAATAATACTACAACACACTTGTTTTCAGAAGTATTTCCTGTTGTTTAATTTAACTGAGGCTGTGCTTGCAAATTCGTGCTGTTTCTATTGAATTGATGAAAACTTTCCACAAAAAGAAAGATCACAGTTGTTTGACACATCTGTGACTAATAAACACAGGAAGTGAACCAGTGGGTTAAGATGACACTGGTGGGACAGCGCAGGTGAAGCTTTATAACACGTTTCTAAACTCATTTCACAGGAAACAACCACAGCTTCTTCAAAAAGGAAACCATTTTAAATGTTGTTACAATGATCAAGAAGTTGTCATTTAACCATTCTGTAATCTAAAGACTTATACTTGTATAATAAAACATCTTCTAAGTATTAAGTAACCTGCATTTAAAGGGCACCTTTTCTCAGCTGGTTGAAGGGGAAAACATAAAACATGTTGCCATACCAGTTTGACTGGTACTACATTTCTGCATGCCAAAATACAGCACACCTACTTGGCAAAAAGGACACAATTCAAAGACGACCAACTATCAACATTTTTAGTTATAAAACCTAGAAAAACTATTTGTGGGTTATGGAGGAACCATAACACAGATAAAGGCATATCTGACCTATTTCTCACAAACCAAAACGAGTAATTTAGGTTTACAAGCATTGTAAAATGCGACTTTGGTTATTAGATTTTATTGTAGTATAAACGCAGTGTATTTGAGCTTAAGGAAAGCTTGTGTTACAAACCGGTTTTGCCTCAAAATCTAGTGAGCTGCCTACCTAAATTACAATTTGTATGCATCATAGACATCTAGACAATAATGCTGTCTATGTAGGCATATAAGTAGGTTTTGAGACAGAGCCGTATGAATGCGTCTGTGCATCTACCGTGTCAAGCAGACCTACTTCGTGCGTATTGCTGCTTAACTTGTGGATAAATCCTTCCAAACCATTACAGGATCCTGAATCGGGATCAGTGCTTCTTTTCTGAACGTGATGATGGATCCGAGAAATATCTGCATCTGGTCCCATCTCGGTGAGACTTTTCGCGGATACAGGACTCCTCGCATACACCCGGTGCGCGTTATTGGACCCTGGATCCACATGGAAATCCACGCCAAACGTCATGGGAAATAACAGAAGAACAATAAAGTCTCCCAGGCCTCCCATTTTCTGTGTTCAGTGTATTTCCAACACGGGCGTACTGCTTTTGGTATTTAAATAAGCATTAACTCCTCAATTATTAACAGTGTCCTGTGCGGCTGCTGACGGTATCAACAAAAGCAGATAGGCTGTGACAGCGCGAGCTCTCAGCTACTCATACTATTAGCGCTGCCTCCACAGACAAGCTCCGATATCAGTCCCCGTTTATTTAATGTAAATTACTTCCAAGATCGTACAAAAATCGCAGACCAACCCAGCTTCACTAACAGACTGTATCCTAGACACACAAAATATTTTGCACTAAAGTCTTCGCAAACGATCAGCCCAGATGAATAACGGCGAATGCACCTTGCAAGGTCTTCAGGTTATTGGCTGCAGCGTCTTGAATTTTTCTGATTGGTCCGCTGCATCACCATCATCATCAGGGTTTGTGTGCGAAGTCAAGATAGTTTGACACGTCACACTTGAGAGCAAGGAAGTTATTTTCGATACCTGCATAACAAATCTAAAGTTTCGCATTTAATTGACGTTATGTTCAGTGAAATCTCAGTGTATCTGGCATAAATATTAAACGCATGATGTCAGCGATGGCATTGTTTTGTCTGCTTAATTCATTTAAAATAGTTTATTGTAAATGAAGTGTTTACATAGTATAAGGTGATAAAGTGCATGGCTTTTTACGTGAAAAATAAAAGAAGCATCTGTTACTGAATATCACAGTTTATCACATGGCGCTGTATCTGTGACATTTCATAATGACCAAATTTAGCCCACCTTGCCCCAGATTCTAACAAGTCTGTCACTAAACTATAGTGACAAGTGTTTTCAGTTGCATAGGTGTACAATTCTTGGGAAAATATGACTAACTACAAAAATGACTGTTGCTCAGTCATTTGTGGTTAACCCTGTTTACATTTTTTTTGTCTTAAATGGAATTACATTTTAAATGCAATGTTCAACCTAAGAGGTATTTATGTACCAAAGCACATATCCTTCAGTGGTTTTGCATGTACGCAAAATACATTGGATTTAATGGCACAGGCTCTGGCACATGGGATATCCCATGACCACAAACCATGTGACAGAGAAAAAGGGACTATTGTGACTCTCATCTGTGCCCTGTAATTCTGATTAGCAGTCATGCTAATTCTAGAGCCGCACTGATGGCTAAGAGCCATAGACTTTTCATTTGTATCCTTTAATCAGCAAATAACATTTAGAAAGTACTGTATGAACCTCATAGCTTCAGGAAAGATTTTTTAAAAATCAATACTTCTAAATGTCAGCCCACCTCTCCAGTACATAATAAACTCTACATGGGTGGGAAAACCAGTTAAACAAGTCGAGAAGTTGTGGCCTAAATTCCTCAGTAGTTACTGCATAAGATCTGAGCACCTCCTATCCTTTGAAAGCTAGGCAACTTTTAAACTGAGTAAAAAAAGTGTTTATTACTTCAACTGAATCTGTTGAAAGTGAAACTAATTGTAATATGCGATTTGTTAGCTGTTTGCTGTTAACTTTAGGATCCCCGAGGCTGTTTTATTTGAGCGTTTTGTTATCCTCTGAGTGTTTATGATGTTGATCATTATGTGGGCCTAGGCTATATAAGATAAACTAAATTCAATTTGATGATGAAATGATAAAATTAAAATTCAATACAATCATAATATTTTTACGCTGTTGTTTATAGACAATGTAACAGTTTAGGACAGTAGACTAGTCGCTATGTTTTACTTAGCACTGGAAAGTAATTTTATTTCTTACATTTATTTTGCACAATATTAAGTATATCCCAGTAATCAACGTGATAAGGCTGCCCCCTTATGGTCATTCTACATCAACGCTCAAC